>PVKC010043963.1:0-11735 GCA_004027635.1 Crocidura indochinensis | reverse complement strand
AATAGATTTGAAAAAGGGCATGTAATCTAATGGAGCAATATACAATTACTGACAAGTTGTACAACCACTTCCAAAACAGGATGACAATATCTTGCTAACATCCCATACTCAATTTCTGGACAACATAACTCTTATTAAATTAGTATATAGAGTGTGTGCTCAAATACAAGGGTAATGTTCTCAGTAACATTATCCTTATAACAAAACATTGAGCATATTCCAAATGTCCATCACAGCAGAAGATAAAAATTATGATCTATCAATATACAGAAAATATTATATTGAAGTATGCATGAAGAAACAAAAGAAGAAACCAAATGAAAGAGCCTCAAATAAAAAGGTATGTGAAAAATAGCCATATAAAAAAGGAACATTTAATGTATGATTTCCTTAAAGATTTAAGGCAAACAAAACTAATTCATAACTGAAATAGGAAAGACTTTTTGGGTTTAATGTAACAACCATTCCTTGAACTGAGAGCTGAATACACGAGTATGGGCTTGATTAAAATATTAAACTATTTGCCTTAAATTTGTATACTCTAGTATCTATGAGCATGTTAGATATCAATAAAAGGTTTACAGTGAAAAATTATAAGTCAGGGAAACTTGAAATGTCATATGTCAAAACTTTGAGTTTATCTAAGGAAGACTTTTCTAAGTCTTTCTATTCCCCCCCCTTAAAATAACTTATATTTTGGAAAATAAAAGTGACAACTAAGAAAGAATTTCATAGTAAGTCAGTGTTTAACTTCTTTACCCTCCCTGCCATCCCTTCATTTTGTCATTGTTGTCATGACATAGTCTTTCTCTCTCTCTTTCTCTCTCTCTCTCACACACACACATACATATACATACACACAGCTCAAACAGAATTACCAAAATTTTCATTTATGCACGTAGTGGCAGCAGTGTTTGAACTAAAGACAGAACATTTATAAGGCAAATACACAACTCACAGTGTTATTCCCCTGGGTCCAGGAAGACTTCTCCATAAACATCTACAGAAAGGAAAATTCTCAAAAAGTAAAAGGAATAAGTCCATGCCAGTGACTCAAAAATTATTAGATATTGTGTACAGTAGATAAACTGGAAGAGGTTTATGTGTCTTCCCTGAGGAACATGAACAGACTTGAGCTGGGCATGTAGAAGTTGCCATCTTTGTTATGTTTTTTAAATGATATAGTTAAGGTAAAATAAAAAACAATTTGTGCCATTCCTTCATGACTTAATTTCTCTATAATTGTTTTAATTACTGCATATATAATGATATGCAATCATTAATCTATCATTTTACTGATAATCTGGGGTAAAAGCTGGAATGAAGGCTGCCTTAAAAGAAACAGGTTTGAATCATTGAAGTCATTGACACAAGAGCCCTTTCTTTTTAACTATTAAGAAAATAAATGGGTTACCACTCTGTCTTGAGAAGAAGAAAACAATAGTTATTTTGAGCAATGTTGTGAAAGTGATCATCAGTTTTAACTTTATTAAATACTTAAAATGAACTATTTCAAACCATTACTTGTCTCTGATTGGCAAGTTTAAATAGAACTCTCTATTCATACATTCAAACATTAATGGAAATTGACCTCAAGAGCTCATTTACTAAATTCTGTTTTGAAATTTTTTATCTTTCTCTTTTATCCTTTGTACATCTCTGTCATATTAAAAATATCCCTTGATAAGAATGTTCTATGTCAAGTCACTGAATCATCCCAGGTAGACAGAGCTGGTCTGAGAATTTGGGGCTATATCAGAATGGTATAGGACAGATTCCCCTCCTGACCAAAAGATTCAGCAGTAACCCCTCACATCTAACCAACATCTTCCAGCATAGATGAGGCTCAACTCCATAATTAAGCACAAAAAGAATGCCAAGCTACTGAATCCTTTCAAGTAAACCAGAACCTGGTCTGAAAACTCAGGCCTTCTCAGAATGAGAGTGGGAGGATTGGCCCCATTACCTCTCCATCATATGGCTTAGTACCTCACCCCCATTACACTCAATGTTTTCTCGCAAAGAAGTGGCCCGATTCCACATCTGAACCTCATAAGCCACCAAGCTACCAGATAATTTCAGATCTATAAGTACTGGAGTGTTATGGGTACCTCCATATTTCATAGTTATGACAGCTCAGTAGGAGTACAACTAATTTGATGGACCTAAAAGACCATCCCAAACTCAGTGAATTAAATCAACAAGCTACTTGAGGCTCAACTATCAACAACCAGCTCAGTAAATGACTTTAAGGATGTGTGAGATGTAATCATCACAAATTTACTTTTATTGATCTATTTTTGATAACTCTGTTTGCCTTTTTGTTGTAACAAACACTATGAAATAAAGTTGTTTGTGCCTGCTGAGGGTATAGACTTTGGGAATTAGTAAGCTGGAGTAATTGGAAGGAAGGTCACATTGGGTAAGGGTTGGTGTTAGAAAACTGAATGTTTGAAAAAGCTGTATTATGAAAAAAATGTAAATCATAAAAAAGAAGCAAAAATGGAAGTAATTTGTGTTGGCAGGGATGTGATGAAGAACAAACTCTCACCCACAAGTGTTGGGAATGTTGTCTAGTTCAACTCCTATATTTTGTCATTTGAGAAGTCTTCACTCTGCTTCAGCAGACGGCTCTGATTTCTTCTGGAAATAAAAACACCTTTTGTAAGCCAAAAATATAATGTTCTAGAATAAAGAAATCTTCTAAAGCCAAGAGAGAAAAATGAATTAGGGTTTGGGGATGGCTTTTCTAAAAAAAATTACCCTCCTCTCCTTCATGGCCCAAATTACACATGTATTCTTGAGGATATATCATAGAAATAAAAATTCTAAAAGAAATTTTTAAACAGAAGAGAATTGGGTATATGGGGGATAAGTGAAAAACAGAGATAGTCACTTCATATTAGAAAATAAGAATAGTGAAATGATTAGTTTAGTGTAGAGCTGTTTAAATAAATTCTTCAGCAAGAGTATCAGAAGGTCTATGGAGGAAGAATCTCTGAGGATAAAACTAAAAATGGAAAATATAGAAACCTTATGAGAAAATTAATCTCATATTCACTAAATACTTTCATTTCTACATTTACATAATTGGTCATGAATGTGTGAACATCTGATGACAATGGGTTAATATTTTATATTCAGACATTCTGAGAACATAATTCTATGATTTTCTCATAAGTGGTAAAGAACATCTTATTTAAAGTTTCCTTTGTATTAACTACATTTGAGTGGGCATAAATATGGGAGAATTTACTGAGGTCCAAACTTTTAATTTGTTAATTAAGTTGCCCATAGAATCTAAAGAGACTTGCATATCTTTGACATGTTTCTTCTTTCATTAATCTCCTTTCTAAGTAGTAGGCATAGGACTTTTAATATACATGTTTCAACATGTATGCACAAATTCCAATGCAAATGCCTAAAATAAAGACAAATATAATATATGCTAAGAGCTCTCTGTACTGGGCATGCAGGTACTTTAATTCATTTTTCTTTAACTTTCACTAGATTTCCAAATGTCCTTACAATAGGGATATGGAGTGGCTTTATGTCATAATTTTGCTCCTTACACCTTCAGGTTAACAAAATTAAGCTGATTTCTCGAATGTTTAATGCATACTTTTTTGGGAAAGGGACTGACAATACAATGTCTTCTCAAGCTATGACTTCGGTGATCTTTAAAGACAGCATCAAATTCTTCTGCTTGAGTTATGCTGGCTAATAGGAATTCAGGTGATAACTGGTGGGAGAGCACCGAAGCATTCATGCATATAAAATCAGATGAACACCCACAATGAGGAATTTCCTAAGGCAAATTATTCTTATAGAGAATAGGGTGAATACCAGTAACTTTTAAACTAACACCTGGAGATAGTCCTAATTATTAATAAGAATTAACTTAGCTACAATAAATAATAATAATTAAGGCACATTAAGACCAAATCAATATTTTCAAGTCCATATTTTGAACTACATTTTAAGACACTATCTCAAAGAGAGTTATTTACAACTTCCTTTCTCTGTAGAAAAAAATTATTTGGTGGCACACATAGCAATGATCAGGCATTACTCCCAATTTTGTGCTCCATGATCATTTCTTGCTCTACTTGGGGAACTGTATGTGACAACCTGGTTTCAAATTGGAGTCTGCCATTTGCAAGCAAGCAAATACTTTATCTCCTCTACTATATCCCTAGGCTTACTCTTGCCTTAGTTTGATTTTTTATGTTTGTGCTTATTCTTCAAAGACACATGCACACTTTGTTTAGGTAAACTGTCACTTAAAATAATTTTACATTACAATATGATCTAATAGGTTCTAAAGTATTTAATACTTTTATAATCAATTTATTGAGATCTAAAAAAGCTTTAAATATGTAGACAGAAAAATTAATCTTTGAAGAAAGAGATTGAAATGAAGAGTTTTAAATAGTAATTTTTAATTCAATTCAATACTAATCGTTTACTGGAGAGATAATAAAATGGGTAGAATGCTTGTCTTGCATGTGATGATCTCAGGTTTGATACCCTATATCCCATATGGTCTCTGTTAAGGAGACAGGGATGACAACTGAAATGTGTCAAAAGTAAGCCCTGAGTACTGCTAGTGTAGCCAAACAGCCCTCATTACTAAAATGAAAATAAAAGGAAATATGTTTATAATAACAATAAATCTCCCTGAAATATTTCTTTTTAAGTGACTTGCTCAAAACCACATTGATTTTTCTATTTGCCATGTTATTCTAAATTGCAATATGACTTCAGCTTTAGTGTCTACTCATTAAGCTTAAAATAATTCATTCTAATACTGTCTTTGTCAGATCAACTCATTACCTTTCAAAGTTTGTGAAATGAGCATTCAAATACATAAATCTAGATTATGTCATAGTGACCAAAGTGGTCAATATAACACCATGTAACAAGCAATGAAATTCAACATATAAGGCTTTCTCCAAAAGCCAGGAATAAACTGTATATTTATGCCATGTGATAATTTTAAGATTCTGTATCTTGAGATTATTATTCATGTCATTTGTTGTTTTAAGTTGCAATCAATTTCCAATGTGTTACTTTCATTGCTCAAAATGTGAATAACTTTATGAATTTGTGTTACAAGTAATTATTTTCCATTCCAACTGTACCAAAGGATTAAAAAAAAGACAGTATTTTTCCTAAATGGTCTTTAAAACTACTTCTCTTTGGAAATATTTTTGAAAATGACTGTATTGGAAGTTTTAACCATTTGTTAGTGACAATATTGATTATTAATAGATTAGAGAATTGAGGTTTCATGAACAGGCATTTGAACAACAAATTGTTCCTCTTAAGGAACAAAATAAAAACCTCAATGTTATCTTGGTCTGTACTTCTATTAGGTTCCTAGCTATTTTATGCACTTGAAGATGAAGCTTTAAATTTATTGTAAGCCTTTTTGAAATACTATACAAAAATCCTGCCTCCAATTATAAACCTTTCCTCTATATCTGATTTAACATTTCATTGGTCACTCAAATAAAGATAATGAGGAAAATTACAAGCTATGTTTCAAGTTAAGTGGTTAAAGAGTTCTAGACAATCTCTTCCTTTCAATACATTCTTTTTTCTTCTACTTTTATTTTTTCCCTTTTCAAAATTAATTTTGATTGCTGCCACACATGAAAAAAGAACCCTGTATAATATATAATATTGTATAGCACTACAATATAATTTTGTATAATGTGTATATATTATATACATTATATAATATGTGTATATAATATCTATAATATATTGGTTCCTGGTTTATTTTTCCGTTTATGTAAACAGTTCAACTAGTCTGCAATAATCAAGGTCTAGGGCCACTGAGATAGTAAAGAGGGTAAGGAGTTTGCCTTGCGCGAAGTTGACCTGGGTTTGATCCTTGACACTGCATAAGAGATTCAAAAAAACCAATCAGGACTGATTCCAGAGCATTGATCCAGGAATAAGGCCTGAGCAAAGCTGTACGGCCCCTAAAATAAAACAAACAAGAGAGAGACACACACAGAGACAGAGAGACAGAGAAAACGAAGAGGAGAGAGAGAGAGACAGAGAGAGAAGAGAGACAGACAGAGGAGAAAAAGACAGAGAGACAGAGACAGAGAGACAGAGAAAGACAGAGACAGAGAGACAGAGAGAGAAGGAATCAAGGTCTTACAGGCAAGTTAAAAATTCAAAATCCTTTGATGTGTATGATAACATTCTTAGTCTTTACACTGAATTTTAAGTAACTAAAATCTTAACACAAAATAAGCTTTCAAGCATTATTTCAAACAAGTGGTTCTACAAACAGCAAACACGCTGGAAAGCAGCTAGCCCTGTAACATAGTGGCTCAGCAATATGGCACACACTTGGTGTTCCAGAACATTCTTCCCAGTACCAGAAATATTTTAGTCAAGGGCTGTGAAAAGCGCATTTTAAACAAGTTGACAGCATAGTTTTTGTGGCTGATACTGAACCATCAAGACAGGATCCTCATGAAAGATAATCATTCATTCATTCATTCATTCATTCACTTGTTTCCATATTACCAACTTCATACACCAAATCAGAGCACACAGTGAATGCAGGTGGGATGCTAAAATGAAAACAAGGATGAAAATGGGGCCTGTATCTTTGAAGAACTCAATTGGCATGAAAACCCCACTCGGAGACACTGAGTTTCTTAGATTCCCAGGAATAATAAGAGTTAAGGAGAAACTGGCTCCAATCACCAATTTTTATTTACATATTTATTAGTTAGTTAGTTTGTTTGTTTGTTTTGGTCACACCAGGCGGCACTCAAAGGTTACTCCCTGCTCTGCGCTTGGAAATCGCTCCTGACTCGGGGGACCATGTGGGATGCCGGGGATCAAACCAGGATCTGTCCTGGTTCAGCCACGTGCAAGGCAAATGCCCTACCGCTGTGCTATCGCTCTGATAGCACAATGATAGATAGAATCTTTTTTTTTTTTTTTTTGGTTTTTTTTGGAGGGGGCACCCGGATATGAAATAGATAGAATCTTAATTCGAATGAAGTTTTCTTTCACTTGGCTTTGAATTACAAACCAACCAACCAACCATCAAGCAAGCAAAGACCATTCTCTTGGCCTTTCCTTTCTATCACATTGGCGATAGGACAGGCTGTGCTAGCTGATGGCAAATAGCTTTGGAACGATGTCTTCTAACCACCTGCTGGACATGATTTCTTGACTACTTACTAAGTTTATTGGTAAACAAAGTTCTTTATGACAGTGAATGTAAAAGAGAGCTTCAGTACTCCCAGCCTCAATGGGAGCAAACCCCCATCCCAACCCTCTACCCCTTCAACCTCCAAATAGAGAAACTCAGAAAGTTTTCAAGTGGCTTGAACAGAAGGTTTCATACCTTCTCAGTTGGGCCTGGGCCAGGCCTGGAAAAGGTGAAGTTCTGGGCTCCTCCCAGTAGTAGAGTCAGCTCCTCTTGTGTCCAAACGTCCCAGGAGAGGTCTGGCCGCGAGGGCCCAAGAGCGCAGGCGCCTGGGCTCGCTCACTGCTGAGCTGGAGGCCTTCCAGATGGGGAAATTTGTGTTTTTTTCCCTTCGAACTCCAGAGGTAACAGGATCAGATTATCCTCTTCAGATGCACAAACAGGGTCAGGGGGGCAGTGGACTTGTACTCCCATCTGAGTTGGGGTTCAGGGAATGCAGTGGGTATTTGGGGTGGCAGCTAGACTTTTCCAATCTAACTCAGCAACACTATACTTTAAAAGGCTTGCAGCCATGCCCCTAAAATACAGGTAGTCTGCAAGCTAATGCTGTTTTAATTAGAGAAAAGTAACAGAAATGCCTACCCACGACTAAAGATAAAGCACTGAGAACATTTTAAACAATAGTTACAGCTCCTTCCCTATGAAAAGCGAGATGAATTAATTACCTGGTGATGAATTAAGCGAAAATTAATTACCTGGTAGTACTTCTGTGCCCCTTTCAAACACATAAATACACAAATAGGGCATACATGCATCAAGTTTTGTATATTATTTCTAAGGAAAATTATACTGAAAATTATTGTTTACTCTAGAATACACAATTTTAAGAGTTAATCCTATTCCTTCATGAGAAGAGCACTGTGTTTCCATAGCACAGCGGGTAGGGCATTTTGTCTTTCATGCAGCTAACCTGGGTTCGATCCCAGGAACCTGCCAGGAGTAACTTTTGAGCACAGAGCCAGGAGTAATTTCTGAGCCCCACTGGGCTCAGAAAGTTTGCAAAGAAAGTTTGCCACTGTATACATAGTGGGAAAAGATTCCTTGCTTTTCTTTATAGTGTAATAATTTTCATATATGTATTACTTTCGATTTTGAGGCCACACCCCCACACCCATTGGTGTTTAGGATTTTTTCTGGGTTGTGCTCAGGGAACTATCCGTGGTATCAGGAGATAGAATAGGGGTTGATGGTATAAAAGACAGGTGCCTTACCCACTGTAATCTCTCTCCTGCTCTTTGTGTCACTTTTTATTCTAGTATGGCAATCATCCAAAAATTAATTGAACTGAAAATATGTGCAATGAATGATCACAGCCTAAAAAAATCAAAATTTCCTAGCATTCTAGAGCCCTTCTAATCTTATACATATCTTTCTACTCTAGTCCTTAGAAGTAACACACCTCTTGATTTCTTACTACTCCCATTTACTTTGGTCTATTTTTGAATTTTTAAAAATAGTTCAATCACAAATCCAGTTATTGCTTTACTACTCTATACTGTCTTTGATTATAGTATGCTAAAATTCAAATGGTGATTATTTAGGTTGGAAACTTACGTGTCCTCTTCACTTTGTATTATGTACAGTGTCTTACATTCATTTAATATTTTGCTGAAATATTACTTAAGTTATTGCACAGCAGGTAGGCTGCTTGCTTTGCTTGATCTCTGGCACCATATATGTTTTTTGAAACCCTAACAGGAGTTATGTCTAGAGTCAGGAATAATTCTAGTGCACCAACAGGTGTGGTCCCAAAGCAAAAATAAAATAAATATTACTTTATCTTTACATATTCTATTGGTTGGACATAATGTGCTTTTATTGGTGGTATCTATTTTACTTATTTATATTTAGCCATTCTTTCCTCAACCACTTATATCTTTATACATAACTTTTTAATAAATAAATACATTTATTTGAATAATATTTTTTAAAGTTTTGAAGGTACTGTGATTTACAATGTCATTTAAATAGAGCTGTTTCAAGGCCAGAGCAAGAGTTCGATTGGTAGGTATATTAGTATACTGTTTACCTTGCATGCTGCCAGCCTATGTTCAATCTCTGGAATCCTATCTGATCCTCCTGAGCGTACAGGAGTGATCCCTGAGTTCAGAGTCAGAAGTAAACCCTGGCCAAAAGGAAAAAATGGAAAAAAAAAGGAAAAAAGAAAAAAAAAGAGTTGTTTCAGGCATACAGTGTTCTAACACCACTATGTGTGACCCTCACTTTGTTAGTGTCCCCATATTCCCTCTGACATTCCCAGTCTGCTTTATTGGAAAGTATATAATAAATGTATTTATTTAACTTACCTTGCTCTATCAAAATTTAAAAGAAAGCAATTGAAATGATCAGACAGTAAGTCAAAAAAATTTGTGATGATTGCTATATGATTTAACCCATGTAAAGAGAATAAAGATATTAAAGTAATTTTATTTTCTATTTACAAAAATAAGTTTTCCACTCTGGCATCTAGAAATATATTGCTTTAAATCTTATTTTGTACAAGGATCTTATTGTGCTGATTGTCATAATAGTTTTATAAAATTTTGTGCCAATATATTTTAAAGTTTTTATGAAATAATAAAAACCAACAAATGCAAACTTTAGTATAAGTGAACATAATTAATAAAATTTAAAAGGAGGGGGTAGAGTGATAGCACAATGGGTAGAGCATTTGCCCTGCACTTGGCTGACCTGGGTTGTATCCCTGGCATCTCATATGGTTTCCCGAGAACCACTAGTAATAACCCATAGTGTAGAGTCAGGAGTAACCTCTGAATACCACTGGTGTGGCACAAATACCAGAAGAAGAAAAAAAGAAAATTTAAAAGGGAAAATATAAATAGCCTTATACAATCTCTCTCTATAAATCAATTTATTGTGGTTTATCCTAAAGGAATATTTTTACGTTGGACAATAGCATAAATTATTATAAAAACATCTATTATGTAAAAAAATTGACTATAGAACATTCAATATAAATGAAATGTTGATTCATGATTGAAAAAAATGTATAAAATTCCTTGTAAACTGAGTAAACATTCCTTCTAAATCTTGTAGTGCACAAACAGTAACTCCATGAGTGAGTACTATATTCAGTGTCACACTGTGAAGCTTGTCCTGTTCTTTAAAGAAGCACCATTAATACTTCTTGCAAAATGCAATTCAAGGATATTAATTCCCTAAGGTGCTACCTATCCACAAGATTCTGTACCATTCCTTCAAATCCAAATGATAATCACTTGATGAGGTGTTCATTTGATTGACTTTTTGTATTATTTCTCTCCATTCTCTTCTGCTCTCATTTGATATTCTAGGAATCTTATAAGCTTTGGTTATATGTGGTTCTTTTATTTATATTTTTATTTTGCTGTTTCAATATTTTGTAGAGACAGAATATTTGCTTTGATTTTTGTCATTCTGAGCACAATGCATCTTGAAGTTTGCATAGTTAAGACTATTTTTCTCTGAGACTCTTCATGGTTTTGTTTATTTTTGTATTTAGTTGTCTGTATTTCTCAAATTTGGGTAATTCTTAACTGATTTATTTATTGATTTTTTTTTATCAAATTTTCCGTCCTGGTCTCAGAGAGTGAGATAATTCAGTATTCTTAAACTTATTCCATATGTTCTCCGGTGTGCTCCTTTTTAAGACTTTTTTTCCCAACTTCTTTTGTTTTCTAGAGATTTCTTAGAGCTTCTTATCTTGAAACTTCTTGATTCTTCCTTTGATTCTATAATTCTCCTGTTCAGAGCTTGTACTGGCATTTTTTATCTATTATTTACCATACTCTTCATTTCTACTTGTAGTTTTTTTTTTGTTTCAGCTCTCACAATTTCTTGTGCTTTGTTGACTATCTGTGCCATCAGTGTTTGGAAGTTTTTTGTTCGTTTTGTTTTGTCTTTGAGATCATTTAACAGCTTCACCACATGTCATTAAAATAATTCTGAGGATTTATTGAGCTTGTTGATGATTTTGTCTTTCATGCTATTTTATTTTCTCATTAAGCTTGAGCTTCCACGTGTTTTCTCTTGGTTTTCTAGTGTTCCTGCTGTTCTGGGGATGTCTTTGTAATTCGACACTCAAGAAAAGTCTGAAGAATTTGGATCTGTTGCTCTTTCCCTTCTCTGTTCATCTTGATCAAATAACAGGCAATGTAATTGTGAACAACATTCTATTTACTGAGTAGACTTGTGATGTGACTTGTTATGCATCTCAACACTTTAGGAATTGTGATGTGGACTATTTAATATGATTGAGATAGGAAATTTAGGGCTGTTTGGGGCCTAACCAGAGGGAGTGGAAATTTCTTTGCATTCTGAGTTGGGCCAGTGATCTCAGCTAGAGATTAAATCTCACCAAAAAAGGGTAGAGCAGCAAGCAGAGGTTTGGCACAGGTGCTGTATACATCTATGGGTTATTTCTTCAGAACTATTCCTACATAAGTAATTTCTGAATATGAGTACTGGCTTTTAATGGTCGTGTCCT
>PVKC010043962.1:0-11691 GCA_004027635.1 Crocidura indochinensis | reverse complement strand
TTTTTTTTTTTATATTCCATTCCTGCTATTCTTTTCTAGCACCAAACCGAGATTTCTCTGTATCTGGAATTGCACCATGTGAGATTCTTATCTGTTCACTGTATATATAATGCAGTGAAAGGTGAGAGGCAGTCCTGATGGTGAGTACAGTCTCAATAATTAATTACCAACACCATGCAAAGATCAAATCAAAATGGATTAAAGTCCTGGGTATTAAGCTAGAAACTATAAAGCATATAAAAGGAAACATAGACAAATCACTTCATGCCATTGAGACTAAAGACATCTTCAACTAGGAAACACCACTTACCAAACAAGCATCTGCAAAGATAAACAAATGGGACTACATTAATCTGAGAAGTTTCTTCATTTCAAAGGAGGGAGTTCAACACTATGTTTCTAACACTATGTTTCTGAAATACAGCTGTGAAAAACTTGTAAAAAATAAATAATAATAATAATAATTAAATAATAAATACGAATAAAAATAATTCATTGCCAGCTTAATTTAGGCTTGAGAAATGGCTGAGGAAGACCATTGGTCCATAGATTTAGGAGGACCAGTTTTAATCTCATGTGTTCTGAGTACTGCCCAGAGCATCTCCTGAGTGACACAAGGTGATGAACCCAATAAGGAAATAAATAACTAATTATAAAATATTATAAAACTTATAGTAAGAGACAACTGTATGACTAATCTAACATGAAATTTTGGACAATATTGTTTTTAAAGCAAATGTAGTGTCTTGCGATATTAATATAACCTGTCACTTAATATAACTTCAACTTTAGACTTCCTAATATAAAGCAATAGGCATTTCATTTTGTAAAAGTTTTACAATTTAGTTTATATCCCAGACAAATTAAATAGATTTATATAGCTTTCAGCTTATGTTACAAGTAAATTAGTTTAAAAAGGGCCACTTAAAGTGTGGTCTAGTACTGAAAGAAAACGTACAGCCTGAACTTCTCTTAAGTGGCATCCTTCTGTCTAAGGACTAGGAAGCTTCTTGGGTATTCATTCAGATTTGAAATTTATAATGATATGTCTGAATTTGTCTCATATTATGATTTTAGACAGACTTCTTTGATAGTAGCCATATAACCAATACATTGATTAGTGAAACTAATTTTAGAGTGATGGGTTTCCAATAAGCTGGCTATCTGGAAGAAGATGCATATGCAACAAACTTAAAAAATAAACTATGGGGCAAGAGAGCTAGCACAGTGATTAAGGTATTTGCCTAAATGCAGCCAACCCAAGTTTAATCCCTGGCATCCCATATGTTCCCCTGAGCCTGCTAGGAGTGATTTATGATCACAGAGCCAGGAGAAACCCCTATGAGTCACTGCATGTGACCCAGAAATCAATAAATAATAAAAATATAAACTAGAGAAAAGTTTTATTTTATGTAAAACAGAAAATGTTAAAAGTGTATTATCTGTTGGGAGCTGCCTGGCTAGCAGGAACATACAGAAGGAGCTGCCCTAAGAAAAGGGTCCGTGTGTAATCAAATGTTGCAGAAGAACATAGTTCTTAATGCAGTCATAGCTCTCTCTATTCCTGCCCTTATTTGGTGAAGAACTGAACACTCCAGCAAATAGCCATGTGGTGAGTACATGAAGGAATTATATGGGATAAAAATATGTAAACATTCATGGTTCATATAATCCTAACATGATCCTTATGTAACCACGTTATGTAACGCTGCCTTAAAAGATGATTTTACAACAATAAACTCTGTGGCCATTTTGCAGGTCGACCTTCTGCCCTCCTTATCTTTCATCCAAATCCCTTAAGTTCATGGGCAACCATAGGGTGAGACTTGAAAAACATTAATAAACAATTGAGTGAAGTGCTACAGGCATTATTTACCTAAAGTAAATGGTTAAAATTCAGTACAATTAAAAGTATGCAATGAGATAAAAAAAAAATTGCCTTTGGGAGACTGGCAAAAGAATACTCTGGGCCTTAAACTTCTATGAGGAATGAAAACTCTGCAAGTCACATTCACAAGAGTCAGATTGTTACTGCCAAACAATGAATGAAGCTTATACGGAGACATTCTACCAAAGTAAAAGATTATTACTATTTTTCTCCACTACATCCTCATCAAATCTCCTTTAACTCTCTTTAATATATGTAGGTCTCTATGTTGTGAGATGATTTCTCATTGTTGTTTTTATTTAATTTCCTGATAACAAGAGGCATTGGATGCATTCTATATACTTCCTGACTGATCAACCATACTCAATAGATATATATATTCAGCTTCATTTTTGGTGGGGTATTTTATTGGATGTATGGTATACAAATATTACTCCCAGTTAGCAAAAATACTTTTAAATTTTAGTCTATTTCACTTGTCATGTAAAAATCTCTTTGGGCCTCGAGAGATATAATAGGGTTTAAGACAATTGCCTTGAATATGTTCAGCCAGGATTCAACCCATAATACCCACAGCATGAACTGCATGCTCTACAAAAGGCTGCTGGGAGTCACCGAACCTGGCAGTAGCCCTAAATACTACCATTATGGCCCAACAAACCCAATCCCACTCCAAAAAAAAAAAAAAAAACTCACTTTTTAGTTTGATGTAATCTTTTTTTAACTTATAATTTTTATTTTAATCATAGAGGCTTACATATCGTTCACAGCAATATTTTAGGTACATATTAACATTGAATCAGGGGAATTCCTACCACAGAATTGTCCTCCCTCCACCTCCGCTCCCATCCTGCCTCCCATAGTCTCCACCCTACCCTCATGTTTTTTATCTCAAGACCATGGCAAGTATGTAGATCTTTATTGCTGTAGTGCTCACTGGATATTTTATTCGATACTTCTTTTTATACTGATGTGGTGATCCTTCCACCTTCTTTTTCCCCTTCATCTCTCAAATCAATGATGAGAGCCTCTAGAAGGACTCCACCCATTTTCAGCGCATTTGATTTTTATCCCATTTTATTACTTTTATCTTCTTCAAACAGAACCACATAACTTTAACTATCTAGTCCCGCCTCTCAATTTGAGGGGGATATAATGGAATTACCATGACCAAACAGTTGAAAGATCACTAAGTTTGATGTAATCTTATTAAGTTTTTTTCATTTTTGTCTTTCAAGAAATTGAATTTTAATGATATAGTCATTTTGCTATCCCATCAAGGTCACTGATATTTAAATTTTTGTTTATGACAATGGAGTTACATCAAAGTGCAAATTTTTAGTATGTTGAGGCCCATTTATTCTATTATTTGATTTATGTAAGAGTGGAAACATTATTTTATTTCACTATTTTTCACCATGGTTGCAAGTTTCCCACTTTAAAGTGTAAATAAATCTTATCATTCATGCATTCAAACAACTCATATTGAATAAGTTTAAACTGCCAGTAGCCTGAAAATACTTGAGTATGTCTAATAATGATACTTTAGAAATCAGTTTGACTTTGTAAAATATTACATCCAAGTAGCTATTTACTCTGAGGAATAATTTCTCTCTTTGACATTAACCTCCAGTAAATTACTATACATCTTAATATGACTGGCATAACACATTTTTTATAACTGCTTACTCATCATATTATTTATAAGGAAATTTTTTACTCTAACAATGTACTTTGTTTTAAAAAATAAATTCTGTGTTCATCTCATCAACCATAGTAGACATTATTTATGTATATGTTAACATGATATAATATAAATACAGTGTAATACATATATGAGACAATTACTTAATGCCATGTATTTTATATGAGAAAATTGCACATGTTTGTTCTTAGACATTTATTTTGTCCACAAGGATGCATCACAAACTGGAAATCAAAGTATCAACTGCATATCACTGGATAGCAATAGATAATTTTCTGGTGCCACAAATTTGTGTGCATGGCACACATGCTTTCACATTTGAGTAATGTTTCAAATTACTTACAGTTTTTTAAAAATGACAAAATTCCTCATTTTAAGACGACTTTATTTTTGGTTATGTTATTTAAGCAAGTAATGTGACTGATTGCAAGGTAGAACATTCAAATTCTGACGTTATAACAATGCAAACATTCTTACATAAAATGCATAATAAAATGGTTACTAAAAGCAAAAAAATAATAACATTTAAGTCTAGACTGATTTTTATTTACTTATTCTATATTTATGGTAACTATATCCATCTTTACATATCTCCTGGGGTCTTCATAATATCACTGAGAAATTATATTAACAAGTTGTACTCTGTGCCATACCTTGAAACTTGCTATTTAGGGCATGAAATGTTTTGATTTTTAGTTTTGAAAGTTTTAAAATTGTGATTTTGTACAAGTACATTAATAATAATTGTTTAATTTAACTTTAATTTTATTTGTAATGAAAGTTTTAAAGATTCAAAATTATTCCCCAAGTCTGTAGTCACTCACTAATTTATGAAAATCTATTTAATTATTCATTTATTTTCTATAGTTAGGTATAAATTTTTTATAATTCTATAATTATGGCTTATATTAAGCAACTCAGTGATTTTGCTTTCCTGAGGGGGTAGGTATTGTGGTCACAACTAGCTGTGCACTGAGTTTATTCCCAGAGGTGTTCAGAGCACCATAATACTGTGCTAGGGATAGAACCAAGGTCAGCTAAGTGTACAGTATGAAGTCTAACTTTTGCACTACCTCTCAAGTTTACTGTGATTTTTCTTAATTAAAATTAAAAGGTTCTCAAGTTTCTCAGGCCAAACATTAAATGTGAGCTTTAATATAACTGATTAGAAAGCCAAAAGAAAATTTCTAATGAGTCATAGCTAAACTTGACTGAAGAACTTTGAAAAACAAAAGACACAATGACAAGTTAAATGCCATGAATGAATCAGTAGGTAGTTTATGCTAAACATCTGTTTCTACATATAATTTTGATAATATAATTGGAATGTTTTTATATTCTTCTTAAAATAAAAACAACTCAAAGTATTTTATCAACAATAACAGGCTATAATTTTATCAAATACATAACCTAATGCAAATTTCTTTGTGTACTATGTCCAGGTGTTAGTTTAAATTGGAGAAAATTGGAAGTTATGCTTGTACTTAATTCTGGAAATTATGAAAAGGCAAAAAACGTGTTTTGAAAATTATTTGACTTAATTTTATTAGATTAGAGAAATTATATATTAAAACAAGTATGAGTATAAGGTATTTGAGTTTATTTTAGACATTTGTTCCAATTTATGTGTTGCATACATTTGAATACTGTGATGTTTCATGGACTTATAAGCCAGACAGAATTAATAAGTTAAAATAATAAAAATTTCTTTTTAATATCTACTTCTCTTTTTACCCATACTACTTGTCTTTAGTCTGATAAATGAGATACTTTACTCTCCAGCATTATTTTGGAAATAACAAGGTATAATTTATACTTTGGCAGCATCTTGATGTCTCCAAAACACACACACTATTCCTTACTCTCAGAGAATCTAGCAGAGATAAGAGAATGTCAAATTTAAAAATGAAGAGGGTCATTATAATGACACCATTACTAATAATATATATGTAGTGCACATGAAGAAAGTATGCATATAAAATAGGATATATATTCCTACAGGTATAAGATCTGTGCACACTGAAATTAAACCTAGCATATATTTCCTTTTAAATATCTTGTGCCTAAGCAGATAATTAATGAGTTATTGAAAATAGCAATGCAAAGCACACCATATTTCTAGGTATTACATATTGCAGAGTGATTCAAAATATAAAGTATGATCTCTAATTGCTATGATAAATCAATAGCATGCTTTTACAGTAGGTATTTTCCTAAAATGTAGTCCAATAGTTTAATTTGACTTTGATATTTTCAAAGAAGCAGAATATGAGGAATATGTAATAATTATATACCAAATATCACTAGATACATTGCATGTAATAGTCATATTATATATTTTCTCACAAAATCATTGGTTTGTATACCTTACAGCCTAAGGTATCTAGGCCATACTCAGAAGTGCAGGGGACCTCTAATGTTTAATCTGGCTGTACTTTGAGGTTCTGAGAAAGAAACCCAGGTTGGGTGCATGCTAGGTATGTGCCCTTATTGCTGTTTTATCTCTAGACCTCTAGCTTACTCTTAATTTAAATTTCTTTTGCTTTGTTTATATGAAAATCAGTGTGACCAGTCAACAAATCAAGAATAGCTCTTCAATATTTTCAATAAATTCTGGTCATTAGCATCTACCCCTAAAAGACACAAAGCATAATTTCAAAGTTTATATTACACGTTTGTTCATTATGGCATTATGAGCATGAAAGAGCAAATCAAACAAACTAATAATGAATAACAAAACTAACAGACTCAGTAGAAAAATAGTTAAAATAAGGGCAGAAAAGAGTAAGTCAAAGGGTTCTTTAATTAGTGTCACAACTTTGTATGTTGATGCTGGTAGTTCTGATAATTATGGGGATTTAAATCTAGATACAACATTCATTATATTGTAAAGAGAATATAAAATAAATAGGAAAAAAAGCAACTTTTGATGGGCAATTGTTAGAAATAGAAATCTGAAATTAATTTGCAGAATACTCACAATATTGGAAAATTCAGCACTTAGTTCTTTTAATTCAAGGAATAAGGTGTTTTCGCCAATGTAAATATTATCTGAAAATCCAGTCAAGTCAGCATTGCAAAGTATATACTGGAACTGGCAGTTCACACCATGACATGTTGCATCCAATTAATTACACTTTCTTCTTTTGATATTTGGCAGTCACATCAATCTACTAATTTATCCTGACTGAGAACTATGTCAAGGTGCTAATATGTTTTGTATGAACTGATTTTATGTTATCCTGCTGCCATGTAGTGGATTTCAATAATTTAAAAAAATGACATATCCTAATTACTACAAAGAATTTTCATTTTGGCATGCTAGGACGTTAATAAATTGTGGGGTTATCATTTTTTCTTTTTCACTTAAAGTCATCAGTAAATATCAAAAATGCTTTACTAAGTAATGTGACAATGGTTAGCAGAACTTATTTAATACAGTTTGTGATATTAAAGGTATGAGTTAATTATAAAGAATAAAGTTAATGCTATATAAAATTATACTTAAAATAAAATAAAACAATTAAATGGTTTTAAGATGTTTTTTAATAAATATTTTTTCATAAATAATTTTAATCAAAAGAGGTTACTACACAATAATTAAACAACATGTTTCAAATTAATCTTTCCTAAGTTAAGGAATGCATGATCTTATACTGTTGCTTTACTGATATACAATTCCATATTTATCACATTGATATAAATATGTGCACATATGTTTATTTTTATTTGCTCTGAGGCCACATCCTCAAAGGACTCAGAGGTTACTTCAGACTCTGTGCTCAGAAATCACTCCTGGCAGGCATGGGGGACTAGATGAAATTCTCAGGATTGAACCGAGGGCCATTCTGGTTTAGCCACACAGCCACATGCAGGGCAAATAAATGCCCTTCCTCTGTGTTATTGTTTCAGCCCATCTATTTAAAAATATATATTTAGATACTATATTTTTTGACATTAATTCTTTTTTTATTAAATTTTCTTTTAATTATGACAACAAAGATGCAAAGAAGGAGGACAGGGTAAAGTTACAGTGGAAGCACAATCACCCATAAACAGAATTCTCGGTAGTCCCATCGATGATATCCCAGCCTTGAACTTTCAGCCAAAGAACATTAAGAAAAACAAAACTGAACCCATATACAATACAATTACTTAGTCCCTCAAATCCCCAGATTGTAGTACATACTAATTCTTAGCAGCACACAATATAATCTAAAGACATTAGGCTTGCGTAACTCCTTAAACATTGAGGGCAAAGTACATTAATATAGTTCTATGCACATGGATACTAGTTTAAGTTAACCTCAAAAGTTTCAGTGGGTTGTTTTTCTTAAGGATTGGAGTCAAGGGAACGTAGTAAAAAAACAGTGTTAGAATGGCATTTGTTTGCATAGGCCCACCAAAATATAAGGGACATGGAAAGAAAATTTGTGGTCTAAATACAAGGAGACCCTACCCCTGAAGTTTCCTGGCACAAGACTGGCTCTAGGCTCCAGGCAAACTAGTTTGTCCAATCCAAGTCATTGTCTGTAGTGGCAATACATATCCATTCCTCACATAGTCTCTGTTGTTGGTATCAAGCTTCCGTATTAAAATCCTGGATTCTGCATATCCCATATTGAAGTCAGGATGGTGCAGAGCATCCTCCTGTTTCACCTCACACTTAAGGGGCAATAGAGAAAACCATGTCCTGTAGAGTAGGTCATTGTTGCAGTCAACTCTTCAGTGTTAATGGAAGTCTCTTTTTAGGAGGTCAATGTCAGACCCTTGGTAGTGTCTTTCCTGGTAGAGGATTGCTTCCACATGTTGCTATAAAAAACCTTGGATGTTTCGTAGATAGCTTGCCTCGTTCCGGCGTGAATGGAGGATGCCCATTCTGAGGTCTGTGTCAGGTTATTATATCAATGTTCAGGGTGTAAGGTACATTGTACAGAGATTTGTGTGTTCTTACCTCTATTCGATAAGAACTTATCTGTATGTATAGTAATATCCCATTTTAATGTGTCTATGCAAACAAGGATCAATGCCATGTAGCATTATAGGGCATCTGGAGGCCATAGGAACAAAACCAACAATCTCCATGACATAGTTCAATCATAGGCATTAAACTGAGGGACAGTTCCACCAACACACCTTATTGAACAGCTTACAAAGTAAAGACAAGGGGCCCGGGAGATAGCATGGAGGTGGGGTGTTTGCCTTTCATGCAGAAGGTCATCGGTTCGAATCCTGGTGCCCCATATTGTCCCCCATGCCTGCCAGGAGCAATTTCTGAGCATGGAGCCAGGAGTAACCCCTGAGCGCTGCCGGGTGTAACCCCCCCCCCCAAAAAAAAAACAAAGAAAAGACAAGATGAAAAGTGGATAGAAACATCATGGTAGAAAAATATATAGAGTTATAGCTGTTAAAGTAAATACATATAAAATATTCAAAAGACATATGTGTTCATTTTATGTCCTTTGAAATAATTTTGGGATTGTTAGATTCACTCTACAACTTTGGTCTGAGATTAGAACTGTGTGGTACTGAAGTTAAGAAGGGTAAATCTGGGGTACTGATGGTTGGGAGGAGTATATGTTTACAACATGCAGACTGGTATGAAATAGCCAGTGACAGCCTGAATAGCTGAGAAGCTATCTGCCACACACCCTCCATATCAAACCCCACTCAGAAGCCAATCTCTGGGGCCGGCTTGGAAGTGGGGAAAACCCAAGGTGCCCCATAAGATCCTCCTAGGAACCCACCTGGAGATCTGGAGGGAAGAGGAAGAGGGGGTCGGGTGATCCAGGTCCGGCCCCCCTACCCTAGGCCGGGTTAAGAGGCCTCTGGCATATACGGAGGTCTGGCAAAGGTCAGGCCCATGCCGGCCGAAAATCCAGATACTATATATTTATAATAAATGTCTCCTCCATTATTTGCATTATTCATTATTTGCATTACCTGCATATATGTAAATATATATGCTTACTAAAATCATGGAAGTCAGAGTCAAAAATTAATTTGGTTACATTGATAATGTTGAACCTTTTTTGTGTTTTTTGTTTTTAGGAGTCTCACACAGCAGTGCTCAGGGGTTACTCTGGTTCAGTGCTCAGAAATTGTTCCTAGCAGGCTCAGGGGAACATATGGGATGCCAAAGAGAGAACACAGATCTGTCCCGGGTTGGCATCATGCCAAGCAAATGCTCTACCATTGCGCTATCAGTCCCCTCTGTTAAATCATTTTTAAATCATTGAATTAATCTGAATAGAAAAATCAATGATGAAATATTGAAACATGTAAGATATATAAACTGAACCACATTTAATAGTAAAATAATTCTTGTAGCTTCTTTAAAGAAATAAGATGTCACCAGGTGGAAAACACTCTTAAATTCATAAACAATGAATATTAAGATAAAATTCTAATACAAAACTAAACTATGAAACATATTAATAAAATAGGAATATTGCTCCAAAACATAGTATACAGAAATTAGTAAAAAAAAAAACAAAGCAGGAAATCTGAAACCATTCTATAAATGAAAACTAAAAGTTAATGATGCATGAGGTAAAAATATTATTTACTTGAATAAAGAGAAACAAGTAGAAAAAGTTATAATAAACTGTTTTAATGAAAGCTATATAGGTTCAAAAAGGTGTTAGTTCAACAGAATGAATCTGTTAAAAACACAGAAAGTGCAGATATTCTAAAGTTAGAAATGGTCACTTATTTTAAGTATATTGTTTTTTGTTATTAAATCATATTTCAACAATTAACTTTTTTCCAGCAAAGTAAATTGTACCCTAAGATCTGCCACAATTAATATATCTCTATAAATTCAGCAATTAGGTACTTTCCAATGACATTTGGAAAATCACTGTCCTCTATGTAGAAAGCAATTTCACATATTAGGGTATTAATATATCTATTCCTTGGGCAAAATATAGCAGGGTTTTAAAATAATAAAGTTAAACTGGATTGGATTTTTTATGCATATGACTAGAAGTACAAAAATCAACATGTTGCAATTATTTAAAATATTACTTCTTATTATTTATTTCTTGAGATACTTTAAATATATATGTAAAAATTACTTTAGTAAGAGCAAAGAAATGTCTTTATTCAGAGTTACACATGATTCCACAAGAAACTCTCTAGGGATTTGTGTAGCAAGAGTCTAACATGTTGTTATACGTTTTACAGTATATTCAATTACATGTATGTTGACCATTTAAAATGCTGTTATTGGCACTTTTGTATGCATGCTTTCTAGATTCTTTAAAATATGTACCAGCATTTGATAAGAACATAAATAGTTATGCCTTGTGGCAGGAATTCTTTGACCCTATTATAGACAATAAGTGCAGTGAGGTTCCATGAATTTTACAGAACAGTTTCATAGCAATAGACAAAGTAGTTTCATTACCTAAGGATCAGTTTTCTCTTGTGAGTCTTAGGCAATTCTTTTCCTGTCCTTATTGCAACCTATTTTTTATTTTAACTGTTTTTCTTTGAAGTCAAGTTGTTGCTTTGAGATCCTTAGTCTGGCTCATCTCTCGACTCTCTTTAACCTAATGTCATTCTGATAGGACTAGGAGACAGGAGCTACTCACAAAATCAATTTGAAGATTACAAAAATATTTAGTGTGGTATTTGGAATAAATATTACTTTATATTGAAGCACCCATCCCTGAAGGGCAGGAAGTAATAGAGTTCAAGTAATATGCTTTTGCCAGAACTTAAATAAGTTCTATTCTCTCAAGGGTTCAGAGCCAGACAGTTTATGCTTCATGAGAGCCAAGATTCTTATCATAGCTACATTAAAGATGAACATCTATCTATCCAGAAGACCAGTACATCTATTTAAAATTTTAAAGTATGTCTACTTTGTTTTAAGAAAATATATCTATTATTTCAATATTTCACCCTCTTGATATCATTAGTAGATTTTCTCCTTTCCAAGCACACAGTCCAAAGCAAATACCATCAATTTTAGTGTTAGATTGTTCAGGATTATGAATTGCATTCACTTTTCTTTTAGAAAGCTTTATGACTTGGAGCCTGTGTGGTGGTACAACGGTAGGGCATTTGCCTTGCACTCAGCTGACCAGTT
>PVKC010043961.1:0-11841 GCA_004027635.1 Crocidura indochinensis | reverse complement strand
AAAAAAAAAAAAAAAAGAAATATTCTTTCAATAATTCTATTATACTTGATACTGTCTATTAATATGCTTTTGCTTACTTCCATTATAACTTAGGAAACATTATTTTGTGTAGTTTTTTTTTAAGTTTATTTTCTTCCAAGGGCTCATCCTTTTAGGCCATAACAATAGTTCATGGTTCATAGGTATTGTTCTTCATAGTAATTTGACTAATAGGAAAATCATTATTTATATATCTATTTGTCTATTCCATATCTCTGTTACCTGGCTTGATTAGCTTCAAGATGTAAAATGCTGCTCAAAGGGTATAAAGAACTCAAAATTCCTTAGTAAGCCAAATCAAATTAAGGCATATAAATACCAGCTAATTTACTGTAGCAAAATAAATCTCTCTTAGTATCTCCACAGGCTATGATTTCACATTTTATATTTTATTTAAAAAATCAGTACTTATTATGGTAAATCATTAAAAGTTAAGATAAATCATTAAGATAGAAATAAATATAAAAATATAAATACAACCTGAAAAATGAACACTTTTTAACAGTTCAATCTTGTCATAACGTGCTTATTTATAAAGTGAAATGAAATTTAATCTCTAAAATAATAAAGCAAATTGACAAAAAAATCACATACTATATCACTCTCATCTCTCAATAATAAATGACTAATTAACTAATCAAAAGTAACATTAAGACTAGTGTGTTTAGGTCCACAATAATGTTAAATATATATATATATATATAGGGTTTATGATTAAAAAAGTAAATTTAAGTAATTGTAATAATTGAAATAGAACATGAATAGTAATATATGCACATGTTTATTTACCTTGTTAACCACTGATATTTTATTGAGTGTAGATTTATTATATATAAATTTTATTATGCTGTTCTATGCTCCTTATATAAAACTTGTAGTTTAGTTCTTATTTAAAAGCATACATATCTTACAACATGCTTTTTCTGTGAATATTGAGAGGTTTAATTAATCTGCAATCTATTTTATTGATATGTCAAGCACCATTATTCTTGATCTTTTTATATTTTGGATTGCCCCTACATAAGGGAATTGTTCCTGTTTGATCTTGATTTACAATTCTTTAATATATTATTAAAGAATATATAAATATATATTTATATATAATATATAAAGAATATATTAAATAATATAATATTATATAATAATAATTCCTAATATTGGGTTGAAAATTTTGCTGTCTATGTCTACTAGTTATGCTAATTTGTGTGCATTATGTATGTGGGTATGTGAGGAAGACAGATAAGGATGGTAAAAGGGAGGGAGAATGGAGGAGAGTGGATTAGTAGTTCTCATTCAGTTCAAGGATCATGGTAAACTTGATATCGTAGAATGAGTTTGTAAGGTTTTTTACCTTGGCAGTGTTTTGGAAGAGTTTAATAATGTAGATTGTAATTCTTCTTTGTAAGTTTAGGGTCATTACCTATAGACCTTTATTACAGAGCTTTTGATTATTATTTCAATTTCCTTGTCATGCTTTATTCTTTTTATATTTCATTTATTTTCTAGTCAATATTTGATTGCTGCATGTTTATAAGAAGCATCTACTTCCTCCAGATTCTCTAACTCAGTGCCATTTAATTCTTCATAATGCTTTCTTATGAACCTTTATTTTTGCAAGTCTAAGTTTTCTTTTTTGCTTTTTTTTTGGGGGGGGGTTCACACCTGACAGTGCTCAGGGGTTACTCCTGGCTCTACACTCAAAAATTGCTCCTGGCAGGCTCATATGGGATGCTGGGATTCAAACCACCATCCTTCTGCATGCAAGGCAAATGCTCTACATTCATGCTATTTCTCTGGCTTCAGATTTCTGTTTTTAAATAATTTTTATTGTGACCAAATGAGAATAACAAATCTTTCACAGTAATATTTAAGGTACATAGTGACAGTGAATCAAGGACCATTCCCACTCCCCCTTTCCTCTCTCTATTCTTTTTCCCAGTATGTATTTTATATCACCTTCCTTTGCCCCTCAGAGTGCTAATGTAACTGTTCCCCTCTGTGTATAGCTTGTTGTATATAGGGTATCGATTCTATTGTTGTTGACTTTGGGTTTGGTATTTAAGTCTGATCATTTATTTCCACTCAATGTTCATAAGGCTGTTTGTTCCTGGCACTATTTATTTTATTTTCCCCTTCAATTCATGATGCAGAACAAGATGATTCAAGTTTTGTGGTTCTGCAGAAAGAAGACAAAAAAATAACAAAAAAGCTCCCTTAACAAACAACAGTAAACAACAACAAAACAACTAGTAACTACCAGAAAAAAAAAAGCACCCAGCAACAACAATGAAAATATCACCAAATAATAACCACAAGAGTGTAAAAGAAATAAAATAAAGAAGAAAGAGAAAAATAAATAAATAAATAAATAGCCAAGGAAGGAAGAAGTGCTAGTGTGGCAAGATTTTGTGCTTTTTTTAATTATTTATTTATTTTTGCATAGGCACAGTATTGGAAAAATAAGAAAGGGGATTCCCTTAGCCTAGCAGATGCAGAATTTCTCAGCCCTTGAAGCATACTACCATGGGAACAGCGACTGGCTCCATACATGCTCATTACCACACCCCAGGGTCTTTTTTATGGTGTCAGGAAAATTTCTGTTTAGTTGTAGATGATAAAATCAGGTATCTGTAGCTAGAATTCTTGGTATTTGCATAGGTCATAGGACAAAGTCTAGGATAGAGTCTTTCTTTACTGTTCTAGAAATTTTGTTCCATCAATGTTGTTGTAATCAGTCTTCTGTAATATGTGGCCTATTTTGTTTCTTAAGAACTTTTAAGAACTCATTTTTCATTTTTTCCTGTTGTCTATTTTAACCTTACTTTACCTGTTATAGTGAGAATAGAATATATCAAAATATTACTGAAAATTTCCTACGTTGGTGAGGATATGACAAGACAATGAACCCTCTTTTAATGTTGGTAGGCATGTAGTCTAGTTCAGCTATATGAATAAATGTATTAATCTCTAAAAAGAGTAATAATTGAGCTAACATCTCATATACAATCTAGTAATTCCATCCGTTGGCAACTACACTAAGAACACAAAAACATTAGTTCAAAATAATGTTTATACACCGATGTCATTTAAATACTCAGAACAGTAATCAGTTTATGGGGGAAAATTCCAATGACAAATTAAAAAAGAAGTGTGGTCATAAAGTTATATATAGTTGTGGTTATATATAAAGAGTTGTGGTGGAGAGAAGGATAAATCTGATTAGAAGTGAAATAAGGAGAACAGCAGATGATCTCTGACAATTTTTATTGTGGTGAAAGTACATAAACTATGCACATCAATTATATCAAAGTTAACAAACTTTTAAGCCATAGTGACAGTACAAGGGTTAAGACACCTGTGCTCATGCAGCTGACATTGCTTGAATCTATGGCTCTGAAAATAGTCCTCTGAGCACAAACCATTTCCAAGAGTGATCACTGAGCACAGAACCAGAAGTAATTACTGAGTATAATGCATGTGACCCAAAATAAAAAACAAAGCAAACATTAACACTATTGTTTTTATCTTACATAAAGTAAAATATATAACAATTAAAAGTTGAAAATGACAAACTAAGGGGCCGGGCGGTGGCGCTGAAGGTAAGGTGCTTGCCTTACCGCGCTAGCCTTGGACGGACCGCGGTTCGATCCCCCGTGCCCCATATTGTCCCCCAGGCCAGCCAGAGGCGACTTCTGAGCGCATAGCCAGGAGTAACCCCTGAGCGTCACTGGGTGTGGCCCAAAAACCAAAAACCAAAAAAAAAAAGAAAATGACAAACTAAATAAGATGCATAGATGATTAAATATGAAAATAAAATGTTTTATTAGATTAAGATACATCAATAGGTCAACTTTAAATTTAAGGGGAAATTTGTAATATAGGCATTTAAAAGAAGGTTAAGGCTCATATTATTAACTACTATTAAGAATGTGAAAATAAAATTCAATAAAAGAGAAAATCCATATGGCAAAACAAAAAGCCAAACTCAGTGGTGGTTAGGAAATTGGAGATACAAATGTGCTATTACTTTACAACTATCAAACTGGGAAAAATTTCAAGAGTTTTAACATTTATTGCCGGTGAGTAAATGGCTTATGGATATTTAAATCCAAAGTCTTTTTGAAAAGCAATCTAGATAAGTGTACAGAATATTGAATATACTCAGAAATTCCACTCATGAAAATATAGGAATAGCAATATTAGAGCATAGAGATGTATGCCTTATGTCTTTTATTGTACAAAATTGTACATACTAGGAGATATAAGAAAACAATGTAGGGGCCGGGCGGTGGCGCTGGAGGTAAGGTGCCTGCCTTCCTGCGCTAACCTAAGACGGACCACGGTTCGATCCCCCGGTTCCCCATATGGTCCTCCGTGCCTGCCAGAAGCAACTTCTGAGCGAATAGCCAGGAGTAACCCCTGAGCATCACCAGGTGTGGCCCAAAAACCAAAAACCAAAAACAAAACAAAAAAAAAACAATGTAGCTATCAATAGAAACATCATATTGACACATGATTTCTTGTACTTTTTGCCATGTCTTTAAACATATAACTATTATTTTATTTAATTTTGGCTTGGAGGTTGTACATGTTTGTCCTCAAGGATAATACTATGTCTGTGAGGTTAGAGGAACATATGCTGTGTTGTCCATTGAACTCTGGTCAGCCATATTTAAAGCAAGTGCCTTACCTGCTATTATTCCTGATTCACATATATTTTATGATAATATTTTGATGTGAACACGGGGAATAGAAATAAAGATTAAAGTATGCAATTTGCTTTTATTACTTACTGAGGTATGGGATGAAAAATATTGTGATAGAGAAAGGAGAGAAAATAAAATATTTGTGAGAAATTAGGAGGTCAGGGCAATAATCTAGCAGGTAGTGTCTAGCCTTGTACACTATCATCTAGGGATCAGCGTTCAATCTCCAGACTACCATCAGGTTCCCTTGAACTAGTTAAGAATGACCTCTAGTCCCACTGCTGACACCATTTCTAGGCACCAGAGCGTTGGCTTTGGAAAGTGTCTCCCCGTAGGAAGCTCAGAGACTGAGGTGACTTGGACACGCCTGAGTAGGGTAGGGCCAGAGGTGTCAGCATGTGTTTCTCGCTGCACCTACTTCTAGCAGATGAACTCCACCATATAATGTAGGGGAAAATGCAGCAAACGTGACAATGGGGAAACAACACAGCCAACATCAGATATTGAAAATGAAGACGGCAGCTCCGAAGACCTGAATAATCTCAATCACCTAATTGGTCTTTCTTATAAGGAGCTTAGAGTAGACATATGGAGACTGTTTTTAGAACTTAAAGAAAGCATAGATCAAGCTGAACAGACCAGAGACAGAAATCAGAAAACCCCAAACTGAAATAACAGGACTGAAAAACTTGGCAGATGAAATAAAAACCTTAGTAGAAAGCCTCTCCAATGGAGTAACATAAGTAAGGACAGAATCAGTGAGCTGGAAGATTGAGATACAGAACAACTCCATACAGCAGAAGAGATTGGAAAAGAACCTTAAAGCAAATGACCAGACAGTGGAAAAATAAGAAATGTGAGTAGTTGAAAATTGAAGTCTTTGATAAATTCAATAGAACCAACATAAGAATCATTGGAGTCCTGAAGACCCAGGAAGAAAATCCCCAGGCAGAATCAACAGTTAAGGACATCGTTACTGAGAAACTCCCAGAGATAAAGATGCATGCAACCAAATCCTACATGCCTGAAGAGTACCAGCTAAAAGGGATCCAAAGAACAAGACCCCAAGACACATCCTAGTCACAATGACAAACCACACAGATAGGGATAGAATACTGAAAGCAGCAGGATAAAAAAGGAAAATGACATTTAAAGGAAAATCCTTAAGATTTACAGTAGACCTTTCACAAGAAACCCTCAAGGCCAGAAAGCAGTGGTGAGATATAATGACAAAAAGTCAATGAAATGAATGCTCCACCTAGAATACTGTGCCAGCCAGACTCACTTTCAAGTTTGAAGGAAGTACATATACATGGCTTCACAGATAAACAAAAGCTCAAAAACTCAAAATCAAAATTGACCTTAAAAGAAAAACTGAAAGGTCTCCACTAAGACAAGAAAGATGAAAAGACAAAACAAATTTTTACCCCACTCTAGTACGTTACTCTTCCCCAAACAAAACCACTATCTAATCCTACCTCCCAATTAGAGGGAGAAGCAATGGAGATACCAAGCCCAATCAGATATAAGACCACCAAGTAATAAACCAGAAACAGAGGGAGTCACTCAATCCAGAAGACCCTGGGGAGAGGGTGGATATGGGAGACAGAATGGGAATGGAGGTGGAGGGAGGACAACTTGGTGATGGGAATTCCCCTGATTCAATGTTTATTTGTAAATGGAATATTACTGTGAATATTATGAAAACCACTATGATTAAAATAAAAAAAATGGAAAAGAAAAAAAAATTTCTAAAACCAAATCAACAAACCAACAAACCAAATCCCATGACAGTAAATCCCATGACAATTATCTCTTTCAATGTCAATGATCAAAATGTACTGGTTAAGAGGCATAAAGCAGCAAAATGGATCAAAAAGATGAATCCAACATTTTGCTGCCAACAAGAAATACATCTGAATAGTCAGAACAAACATATACTCAAAATTAAAGGCTGGAGGAAAATTATCTGAAAGTAGTAAGTGAACTGCAATTAGAAGTGAGCCACAAAGGGACACAAGAAAAATTTTAACATGTGGAAATTAAACAGTTCATGACTTGATAACCAGTGGATCAGAGATGAAATCAAAGAGGAAATCAAAAACATTACTGGAAACAAATGACATTGAAGACACAAATTATCAAAATTTATGGGACACAGCAAAAGCAGTAAAAAAGGAAAATTCATAGCTTTGCAAGCACACATCAGAAAGAAGGAACCTATATAAAAAGCTTAATGACCCAGCTTTTAAAGTTAGAAAATGAACAAAAAGAGGAATCAAAAATAGGTAGGCAGAAGAAAATAACAAAGCTTAAAGCAGAAATCAATGAAGTGGAAATCAACAAAAGAATACAAAAGATCAATGAAAGCAAAAGCTGGTTCTTTGAAAAAATAAACAAGGTTGATAAACCAGTAGCAAAACACAAAGAAGCAGAGAGAAACTTAATAACTGGATTAGAAATGAAAAGGGGTAGAACATGACAGATACCACAGAGATTCAAAGGGTAATCAGAACAGACCCATCACTCCTGATAAAATTAAAACAGTATTCAAAAGTCTCCCCCCAAACAAAAGCCCAGACCCAAATGGATTCACTAACAAATTCTTTCAAACGTTTCAAGAAAATTACTGCCAATACTTTTCAGGCTCTTTCATAAAATTAAAAATTCAGGAACACTCCCAAATAGATTTTATGAAGCCAAAATCACCTTGATACCAAAACCAGACAGATATCCTACAATAAAAGAAAACTACCGACCAATATCTCTGATGAACACAGATGCAAAGATCCACAACAAATTCTGGCAAATAGGATCCAATGCCTCATCAAGAAGGTCATACAGCATGACCAAATAGGATTCATTGTAGGAATGCATGGATGATTTAACATATGTAAATCAATCTACATAATCCACCATATCAAGAAAAAGATGAAGAAAAACCACAAGATCATTTCAACAGATGCAGAGAAAGCATTTGATAAGATACAACAGCCATTCTTCATAAAAAGTCTCATCAAGTTGGGAATGAAAGGAACTTTTCTCAATATAATCAAGGTCACCTATCACAAGCTAATGGCAAATATTATATTCAACAGAGGTAAACTAAAAGCCTTTCTTTCCCCTAAAATCAGGTACAAGACAAGGCTGTACTCTATCACCACTATAGTTCAATATAGTGCTGGAAATTCTTGCTATAGCGATTAGGCAATAAAAAGATATCAAGGGCATCCCGATAGGGCAGAAAGAAATCAAGCTCTCACTGTTTCTTGATGACATGATACTATATTTAGAAGACCCTAAGGACTCTACCAAAAATGCTTTTATAAACAATTGATTTGTTTAGCTAAGTGGCAGGTGACAAAATTACACGCAAAAATCAATGGCCTTCTTAAACACCATAAAATGATAAAGAAGAAATGGACATTTAAAAACAACCCCATTGTCATAAGTATCACACAAACTCAAATACCTTGGTGTTAAATTAATCAAATAGTTGAAGGACTTATACAAAGAAAACTACACAACCCTACTTCAGGAAATAAAAGAGGACACATGGATATGGAGATATATACCCTGCTCATGAACTGCGTGGATTAAAATAGCAATACTCCCTAAAGTATTGTGCAGATGTAATGCACTCCCTCTACCCATGAAATACTTCAAAGAAGTGGAACAAACACTCCTAAAATTCATTTGGAACAATACACACCCTTGAATAACTAGAGCAATCCATGGGAAAAGGAATTATGGGAGGCATCACTTTCCCCAACTTTAAATTATATTACAAAGCTATGGTCATTAAAATGGCATGGTACTGGGATAAAGCCTGTCTATCAGATGAGTGGAGTACAGTTGAGTATTCATTCATAGAATGTCCCCCAGACATACAATATATCAATCTTTTATAAAGGAACAATAAATGCAAACAGAGCAAGGAAAGCCTCTTCAATAAGTGGTGTTGGAAGAAATTGTCAGCCACTTGCAAAAAAGCAAACTCTGATATCCATCTATCACCATGCCCAAAGGACAAAAGATCTTGACCTTGATTAAAGTCCTTGACCAGAAGCTATAAAGTATGTAAAACAACATGTAGATATGAAACTCCATGTCAATGAGTCTAACACATCTTCAAGGAAGAACCAACACTCTCCAAACAGGAGGAAGCAGAGATAAACAGATGAGAATATATTAAGCTGAGAAGCTTCTGCTCCTCAAAGGAAATAGTGACTAGGAGATGAAACCCATCCACAGAACAGAGAAACTATTCAACCAATACCCCTCAGATAAGATATACAAGATAATGGCAGAACTTTACAAGAAAAGAAATCTAGTCCCATCAAAAAATGGGGAAAGAAATGTTTTTTTACTTTGATAAAGTAAAAATACAAATGGCCAAAAGACACATAAAAATGCTCCATGTCACTAATCATCAGGAAGATGCAAATCAAAACAATGAGGTACCATCTAAAGCCACAGAGATCTTGGCACACATCACAAAGAATGAGAACAAGCAGTGTTGGCGGGGATGTGGAGAGAAAGGAACTCTCATTCACTGCTGGTGGGAATGATGTGTAGTTCAGAATATATGGAAAACAATATGGAGATTCTTCAAAAAGCTAGAAATTGAGCTCCCATACTATCCAGCTATACCACTCCTAGGAATATACCCGAGGAACACAAAAATGCAATTCAAAATTCCTTCCTCACACAAATATTCATTGCAGCACTATTTACAATAGTCAGACTCTGGAAACAACCAAGATGCCCTTCAACAGATGAATGGCTAAACAAACTGTGGTACATATACATAATGAAATATTATGCAGCCACCAGAAGAGACGAAGTATTGACATTTTCCTAATTGTGGATGTACATGGAATATATTATGCTGAGTGAAATACATTAGAGGGAGAGAGATAGATGGAGAATAGTCTCAGTCATCTATGGGTTTTAAGAAAAATAAGACACTTTTGTAATGATTCTCAGAGACAATAGAGATGAGGGCTTGAAGGTCCAGCTCAAAATAGGAAACTCGCCACAAAAAGTGGTGAGTGCAGTGTAGAGAAATAACTACACTGACAATACAACTAACATAACAATGTGAATGTGTGGGTAAGTAGATAGCTGCCTCAAATACAGACGGGGTTTTTGGGGGAGGCAAGGGGATGGAAGATTTGGGGCATTGGTGATGGGAATGTTGCATTGGTGAAGGGGGTGTTCTTTATATGACTGAAATCAAACTATGATCATGTTTGTAATCAAAGTGTATAAAGATATAAAATAAAATATTTAAAAATAAGCATAAAGCTTGAAAAAGAATTAAAACCAATCTTATAAAATATCTTTGAGAAAAATAGGAAAGAAAATACTTCCCAAATCATTTCACCATAATAAAAACCCATTTTACAAACATAAAAAAATAGAATGACCCCTAAGCTTTTAAGCCAAGAATAAGCCCTGAGCTTATTGTGGTCCAAAAACAAAATAAAAAGAAGAAATTTAAAAATTATATACTTTTTGCTTGCTTTCCATTTTAAAATATTTTAATCTGTATTATTTTTACATTTAAATTTAATTTATTTCTGGTTCTTGGGACACACTTGTCACAATATTAATCCTGGAAGACTTGAGAATTTCCCGGGATCAAACCATGGTTGGCAACATTGAAGGCAAACAAACATTCAAGGCAGATAATAATCTGCTATCTTATCTACCACTTAGACTTGTTTTATTTTTTATTTTTATTTTCTATGCAGGTTAATAAAATTTGTATCTATGTCATTAATTATACTTGTTTATTTTACACTAATAATTATGTTCTCTTTATATTTGTTTCCATTCTTGAATTAGAACATCATTGTATATTTATGTATCTATTCATCTTTATATAAGTTTATTTTTGTTGCACAATATAATTCTTTAAAGGGTTTTACAATCCAATGTATTTTTTAAAAATTATCCACTGTGATTTATAATGTTATCTACTGTCAATTGGAGGTTCTTGCATCTATATTATTCCAAAACTAGAATATTTGCTGTAGTGCCCATTACCTCCACTAGTATATCAGTGTCCACTCTTCACTATTCTCCACACCATCCCCACTATATCTCCATCTCTGGTAAACTCCTTTGCTTAGATAGGTCCATGGATTTTTTTTTCCTTTATGCCATTTGTTGTTCCTTTACTATGGGTTTTTATAGTCCAAAAATGAAAAAATAATGTATAAATTGCTTTTCACCTGGATGACTATACTTAGCAAGGTATAGTCCTGGTCTGTTCATTTAGTGGTCAGTTCCATTATTTTATATTTTCTTATAATCAAGTAGTGTCCACCATGCATATACACCATAGTATCTTTGCTCAGTCCTCTCCAGTTAAATATATAGCTTATGTCCAGATTATAATTATTATCAATAGTGATAAAATGAACATAAACGTAGTGTCTTTTTATTTTCTTTCTTCTTGCTTTCTTCTTTCTATCTTTCATTTTTTTCTATTTCTTTATACTTAATATTAGAAATTTTAATCAAAATGTCATTAATAATGGTTTGTCATGTACTTAATTCTAATACCACATTACCAATGTATATTCTATCTTTCTTTTGATTTTATAAAAATTTATTTATTTAAGGGGCCGGAGAGATAGCATAGAGGTAAGGCGTTAGCCTTTCATGCAGAAGGTCATTGGTTTGAATTCTGGCATCCTATATGGATGCGATTTCTGAGCATGGAGCCATGAGTAACCCCTGAGCGCTGCTGGGTGTGACCCAAAAACTGAAAAAAAATATGTAGGTGGTAGTTGAAGTGGTGCTAGAGGTAAGATGTCTGCCTTGCAAGGGCTAGCAAGGAAAGACTGTGGTTGGATCCGCCAGTGTCCCATATGGTCCCACCAAGCCAGAGGCAATTTCTGAGCGCTTAGCCAGGAGTAACCCTGAGCATTAAGTGGGTGTGCCCCCCAAAGAAAAACAAAACAAAACAAAAGAAAAAAGAAATGGGGCCTGCATAGTGGCACTAGAATTAAGGTGCCTGCCTTGCCTGCACTAGCCTAGGACGAACTGCGGTTCGACTTCCACCACTCCGCCCCCCCACCCC
>PVKC010043960.1:0-11676 GCA_004027635.1 Crocidura indochinensis | reverse complement strand
AGTCTTAGATGTTTGTTGGCCAGGTCAGCAGAGAAGAAACAGAAAGGAGCAGGCCGCATGGTTGGCTTTTTTAAAAGTCTCTGGGCTCCCAATCACCAGGCAGGTTAGGCCCCACGTGTGTTGGGCGGGTCCTTCTTACCGAGGGTGGGTCCCAGGGCATTGGTAGTCTTAGATGTTTGTTGGCCAGGTCAGCAGAGAAGAAACAGAAAAGCTAGGGTCTATTTTATTGGGAACTCTTTTCACTTCCTAGAATTGCACCCCAGCTTCTTTCCAAGGGTTGGAAAGTTTTCTGCTATGATTTCCCTGACCGCTTGTTCTTCTCCTTTCCCTGTTTCCTCACCTTCTGGTATACCTACAATTCTTAGACTATTTCTTTTGTCTTTGTTCATTAAGTACTGGACTTTCTCTTCCAGTGCTCTGCCTTTTATTTCCTTGTTGACTTCCTGGTCGTTTTTAGATTGCATTTTTTCTTCGAGTTGCTCTATGCGCTTCTCCAACTGTGAGATTCTACTCCTGCGGCTTTGTACATTATTTATTGTTTCTTTAAATTCCCTTTGTATGGAGTCTCTCATATTCTGTAGCATTTCTTCTCTAAGTTGGTTGATTTATTTTCATCAATGGTTTTCTGGTATTCGCTGGCTAGTGCTTCTTTCATTTCATTTACCATGATTTGCATTTGTTTTCTCTTGGCTATTTTTAAGTCTTCATCTCTTGGGTCTGTTCGTTTTGGTGGACTTGGAAACTTGTTTGGGTTTCTTTCTACTTCTTCGGATATTAGGGTCTTCCTTGGTTTAACCATATTTCTTTGCAATACTTGTTGTAGCTCACTTTTGTCACCAGTCTAATTAGATATAGGTGTTTCTGGCTTGTTTGGTGGTTTGCTTCCAATTTTATGGGCTATTTATTATTAAAGGTTTGGGTGCTGGGTCTGAGCTGGTTTGGCCTATTTGTTGGTAAGCTATCTTCACAGGCTCGGCGCGGGTGGGCTGGGCTTCCCCAACTCAGGTGGGACAAGACGACCAGGGAGGGGCTGCTGGTTCCCTGTGTGGGCCTGGCACGGGTGGGCGGGTCTTACCCAACTCAGGTGGGACAAGGCGACAAGGGAGGGGCTGCTGGCTCCCTTCGCGGGCTCTTCACGGTTGGCTGTTTTTCCTTCTTTTAAATTGATATTTATAACCTCTAGGTGGATTCCTCTCAGTTTTTTTTTAATCTTTTCTGTTCTTTTTTTCCCCAACAGAACCACAGAACTTAAATCATCTTGTTCTCCCTCGTAAATTGGGGGGGTGGGGGAAGGATGGTATTTACACTTTCTTAAGAGACTGCTTGAGGGTTAATCTTCAAGACAAACCAACACCAACCAATCTTATATAAAATGATTGGAGCAGTAGAGAAATACTTAATATGTATCTAAGCAAGGAAAGGAAAATCATCGTTGAATCTGATCACCAGGTTTTATTGGTACTTATAATCCCTTCCTCCATTAGTCAGATCATATTTCCTTTGTGCTCTGTTCTAGGAAACTCCTCACTCTGATGCTTGGTAGTTTACTGACTGATGGTCCAGTCTTTCAGTTGAAGAGTTTGAACCAGCAATGCACCTCCTGCAATCTTAATATTTACTATTCTGTAGTGTGTTCACTGTGGAGGGTCTGCTGTTTCACTTACTGACCAGCTCACCGTGGGCAGGTTCCTTGAGTTGGCAAAGGTCAAGCACAGTGGGCAGCTTGAGTTTCATTTTCCAAGGTTTCCCTCATCCCTTAAATGTTTTGAGAGTGCTGTGAAACTGAGGCCTGGGCACATCTGGATACATAGTAGATATACATTATAGTCAAGCAGCTCCATCCGAAATGGAGAATACCAGGTTTAGTGATTCCTAATCTTGGTATTCCTCCTTAGGGAGCTATAGATCTGCCCAGTGTTTTGTTTGGAGAGAGCCATCATTTTTATTAAACTGTCAGGCAACAAGCCTGCCCTATACACTGGAGGGAGACACTGCCTTTGAAAGTTTGCTCTTAACATTCTTAAAAAATAGCCTGGAATAAAAACTGCTCCTAATTGGTAAAGAGAATTGACTATTAATGTAACTTCCATGGAAGCATTTTTTCTTTTGCAATATTGTGTATGAGACTCAGAGTTCAAGTAATGGAAGACAGTGGTAAAGCAAGTGGTATATTGGTGAAATGGAAAGCGGGACTGCATTTAACACATTAGCTATTTGAGGGATAGGGATGGTCAATATTTGTGGTATACAATATAGTATTCTATCCATGTGTACAATATTTGATACCATTACACATGCCTATCTATGTAACTGTATGTTATCGAATACTTGGAATATGGTTCATGCGACTATGGAATAGAGTTTTAGTTTTTTTTAGATTTTTTTTCTTTTTTTCTTTGGTTTTTGGGCCACACCCGGCAGTGCGCAGGGCTTACTCCTCAGAAATAGCTCCTGGCAGGCACAAGGGACCATATGGGACGCCGGGATTCGAACCAACCACCTTAGGTCCTGGGTTGGCTGCTTGCAAGGCAAACAGCTGTGATATCCCTCCGACCCCAAGTTTTAGTTTTTATTAAAATTAAATAGTACTATCACATTGGAAAACCACCATGCCTTTTTCTTTTTTTTTATTATCTTTATTTAAACATTGTGGTTACAAATACAATTGTAGTTGTATGATTACAGTCATGTAAAGAACACCCCCCTTCACCAGTGCAGTATTCTCACCACCAATTTCCCAGATCTACCTACTCCCCAACCCACCCACACCTGTACTCGAGACAGGCTTTCTTTTTCCCTCATTCAGTCACATTGCTATGATAGTTTTCAGTGTAGTTATTTCTCTAACTGCACTTATCACTCTATGTGATGAGCTTGATGTCATGAGCTGCACTTACATGGGAAGTTGGGGGGAAATGAGGGTTGACTGAGACAAAACCTTAGAAATGAGCTTTGTAGGGCAGTGTCAAGGTCACAATACAAAGAAAAAATTTCCAGTGACTGTCCCAACATAAACCAGTGCTAGAAGGGCCCACTCTCCTCCCAAAGCCCATTCCAATTAGTGTAGGTAGAGGTAGGGGGAAAGCCTGTTGACCCCTATAGAGTCCACCTAGACCGGCGCCCAGGGAAGGCCTGAAGTCCAGGGGAAAACAATGGGGATGGGTTAGGGCCTGCCAAGCATCCCAGCACTCCCCAGGCTAGGGAGAAGGGCTCCAGTATGGGGCCTCCCCAAACCCTATACCTGGCAAGAGCTGGACTCCAGAATCAAAGAGGAAACCGGAGGCCAGATGTCTGTCCGCCCTCCGCCCCATGCACCTCCCCCGTAAAGTGTGGAGGGAGGGGAGAAGCCTGAGGACCACTAAGATTCCACCTGAACCCACTTCTAGTCGACTGAGCTGGCACCCAGGGAAGGCCTGGAGTCAGGGGAAAAAGACCAGGACAGCTAGGGGCCTGCCAAGCCTCCCAGCACACCCCAGGCTAGGGAGAAGGGCTCTGGTATGGGGTCTCCCCAAACCCTATACCTGGCAAGAGCTGGTCTCTAGAATCAAAGAGGAAACTGGAGGCCAGATGTCTGTCCACCCTCCACCGCATGCACCTCCCCCCTGAAGTCACCACGCCTTTTTCTTCCCTTCATAACTAAGTATTTTTTAAATTACTTTATTTAAACACCATGGTTTATAAGGTTGTTTGTAATATAGTTGGAATATAGTTTGTAATATATATTTTCTCAGTTACAAAGTTTTTCATGATTGAGTTTCAGTCATACAATGTACAGCACCCTTCACATTTTCTACCTCCAGTGTCTCTAGTTTCCCTCCTGCCCTCCTAGGTAACTGCCTCTCTGACAGACTTTCCTCTCTTCTTTTTTCCTTTTAGGTATCATAGTTAACACTTTTGGTACTGAAGGTGTTTCATGCATATCACTTTACTCCTTTCAGCATTCAGTTTTTGTCCAGAGTGACCATTTTCAACTATCATTGTCAGTGTTTCCTTCTCTACCCTAACTGTACGCTGCTATTTGTGGCAAATTTCCTACTATAGGTTGGTCTTCCTGGCCCTCGTCTCTCTTTGTCTGGATATTAATATCATACTATCTTTTTATTTTAATATCCCACAAATGAATAGTCATTTGTGGCCTGTCTACTTCTGACTCAACGATTTAGCATAATACTCTCCATACCCATCCATGTATAAGCATATTTCATGACTTCATTTTTCCTAACATCTTAGTATTCCACTATGTAGATGTACGGCATTTTCTTTATCCACTAATGTATTCATGAGTTGTTTCCAGATTCTGGTTAATGTGATTAGTGCTGCAATGAACAGAAGATTTTTCTGTATGGTGATTGTGGGTCCCTAGGGTTTATTTCTACAGTTCATCTTTAAAATAACCTCCTGCTCCACAGTTCATTTTCAAAATAACCTTTACAGGGTCCCAAGTTTGACCCCTGCTACTTTATAGTTCTTATCTCTTAACGTTGCCTGGAGAAGTCCTTGAGGCTCCTAAGTGGTGCCAAATATGGCCCTTGTGACTACCAAATTGATGCTGGTGGCCCCATTACCTCTGAAACTGAGCCTTGAATCATCTGGCACATTTTTCAGATATTTCTGGGAGTCACCTCTAAGCTCCCTAAGCATTCCTTGGGGATCTCAAAATAAGGTAAAAATAAACCTCCTCCATGTTTCACTTGGGTTGGCTCCCATTAAAAAGCATGTGCAGTGAAGTCAGTTGTTCTTTCCTGGATCACTTAGCATGGGATATGGTAAAGCACATAATAAGTAAACATATATATTATCATGACATCTGCCTGTCTTCAGAAAACTGACTGCAGTAATCACTCAATGTTAAAATTGTTTTGTTATAAACCAAAAATTAATGGTTACATTAAAGTGTGAAAGCATTTTGGAAAAGAGCAGAAACAATGCACTTGGTAATACAATAAAATTAAAAAGAGTTTTTGCCACCAAACTTGGAGTAGAAGGGGCGTTCGATAATCTGTTGATGTACGTCTGCCCTTGGACTGTGACTTCCACTGTTCACACACTCTGGTTAGTCCTCTCTTCAGAGACTTGCCATGGCACCTGCTTTTGTAGTGCAACATTAGCAAGCATGTAGCAGTTTGATAAGCGTTAGCACTCTAAGGTATATATCCTACTGGAATCTTTCAACTAAAATCCCGGCTCCTGTGCTGGAAGAATGTCAGACTACTGATTTGCTGGAGGTTCAAGCAGATCTGTGAGCATCAAACTTTCTTAGACATTCGAGATCTTCTGTAGTGTTTAATCTAGGCCAAAATACCTTTGCATATAGCTTAATGAGTGACCACAGCCCATCTCACAGGGAAGGAAAAACCATAACAGAAACTTCTGTGTCAGCACAGAATTAAGCGAGTAATTAAATACATTTTTTAACTAAATACATTTAATGTCACTAACTTATTGCCATTCAATTTAATGCCATTAAACACATTTGTGTTGTGTTAATACTCTTGGGTTTGGGATAGTGCAATATGCTGCTGATTCTGAAACCAGAAGATAAGAGCTGCCATATGAAAATGGAGGAGCACTGGCCTTAGTTTGCCACAGATTTGATAGGTGTCAAATATTTATGCGCAGGGAACACAGTGCCAGTGAAGAATGACAAAGCTTGAACTGCAGAAAGCCCTGAGCCAAGGCTAATGGTATGGATAAAGCTTTAGAGAATGCTAAGAGAAGTATAGGAAATGTGAAATCTTTTTCTCAATTGTCAAAGAGCATTTGGTTTCTCTTTAACTAAGGGCCTGATAAGCATTTGTCAAGTGCTTTGTGATTTTTTTTTTTTTTTGGTTCTTTTATTTTCTTTAATTTTTTAGGCCACACCTGCCCAGAAATTACTACTGGCAGACTTGGGGTTACATATGGGATGCTGGGGATCAGACCCAGGACAGCTGTGTGCAAGGCAAATGCCCTACTCGTTTTGCTGTCGCTCTGGCCCCTTTATTTTTATTTTATAAGCCTTTAATTAATTTGAATAAAATTGTTGGGAATAGGAGATGTTTTTTCAATGAGAACAACATGATTTAAATGATACTGATGATCTTAATGATATGATCATTAATGATGAGCTTAATGATATGACTTTGTCACATTGTGATTACTTGATAGTCTGTTTCCTTTTGTGTTTATTATAAATATATGTGGTCTCTGTATTTTTTATGGAATATCAGTAAGCATATATAGCTGCTCATCTGCTATGTAGTTTGTAGGCATATATATGTATATATAAGTATATATACACACACCTATATGTATATAGCAGTCAATTATTTTTGTCACCCTCAGTGTGTTCTTTAAAATAGATAGTAGTAGGTGACAAAGTTAAATTTACGAATTAGGTACAGTAAGAGATAGCAACAATAAGAGTAGTTCTAATATTATAGTAAAAGATATATAGACATGCTCATTCTCACTCACATTCAATACTTATGGTTCAATACTTATGGTTCAATACTTCAAGACTGTGGTTGAAGTGAGCTACTTAAACTAGACTGGGAAATTAGAGAAGATGACCCATTGTATGCATATACAGAGCATATATTATTACTGATACTTCACTTTTTCTTGAGTGTAGCATTATTGTTGAAGAGTAAGGGTAGTAATAGAGAAAAATCACCAGTAAAACTTATAAATCATAGGTAGTAAGAAAAATGGAAATGCAACATTACTACACAGTTGTCAGTTATTTAATGAATATTATGCACTTTCTATATGCCTGGAGGAAAGGAACAGATGAGAACTTCCTTCACTGAGATTGTCATTCACTAGGTGAGGGTTTTCTTTCTTGGGTTTAATTTGTATGTCTTTTCTTGTTTCCCCCACTTAAACTTCCATAAACCTAAACTCAGGTTAGAGTTGGTTAATGGGACTGGAATGATAGCATAGTGATAGCGTGTTTGTTTTGCACTTAGACGACCTGGGATGGACCCGGATTCAATCTCCATCAACCCATGTGGTCCCTCATGCCTGCCAGGATCGATTTCTGAGCTCAGAGCCAGGAATAATCCCCGAGCACCGCCACTGCCTGGTGTGGCCCCAAAATAAAAACAAAACAAACAAGAAGTTAGTTAAATAGTCATTTTATATCTTTGCTGATTCCCCACCTCCCCTTCCCTTTGCTGTTGTGGTGATTAAGGTCTCCCACACTGATTGAGGTGCTGCACACCTGCTTATAGTGCCCAGCCACATTGTTTGGGTGCTTGCTTCAAATCACACACATAATATTTGTGGTGCTAGAGATCTCAGCAACTGTGCTGCTGGAATCGCACTTACCACGCAGAGCAGTACTGTCTGTTGACTTCATGGTATCGCCCTTGCACAACAGGTGCTCTAATGTGAGCTCTTTCTTGTCCACTCTTTGCTGATTTTCTCTCTACTTGTTCTGCTTCTGGGAGAGCAGTATTGAGATTCTAACACTAACTGGACTAACTGGAATTTACATTTTTTTTTTTTTGGTCATCTCAGTTCAGTTCTGTTAGTTCTGCTCTAAAAATTTGATGTTCTTTGCATACCTTCTTGGAGAGTCTACCCCTTTGCCAGTATGTAATGCCTCTATTTATTAATGGTCTGCACCCTTATTTAGAATTTTCTGATGTCTGACATTTAACATAGTAATTTCAGCTTTCTTTTATTTTTTTCCTTCTTTCCCTCCTTTCTCTTGATTTTGTTGTAATGACAAGGGATGTCCACTTGGCTTATTTATGCAGTTCATATACTTTTAGTTGTGTTCAACAGGCGATACCAGGTAATATTTGCACGCAGATGCTTACAAAGGGTTGTACTCTGGTTGGGATGTTCACAGCATATTCTGGTTGTAGTTACCATGGTCAAATCTGGGGCTTTCATCTTTGCTAATTGGGGGTGTCATTCTTGAGTACTCGCACTTCTTTGTTGTGGTACTTGTACATACCATGCTATGGCACTACAAATGACGTAACTGCCAGACCCCCACTTACATATGTGTCAGCACTGGGGACAAAACTCATAGGATGCTTCTGAGCAGGTACTTTAGCCCCTGCACCATTTCCCAGGTACAGCAGTTTTCTTTGGGTGATATCCTGGAATTTCCTTTGGCTTAATCTTAGCTTCTCTCTTGGAGTTGATATTGCTGATAATGACTTTTCTTAGATTCTATTCACCTGAGAATGCCTCTATTTTGCTTTTATTCCTGAAATTTGTTTTTGCTGAATGTAAACTTATGGGTTGACATCTGTTCTGGCAGTACACTATGGTCCCATTGTCTTCTTAGTCTTTATCGTTTTATTTTTCTTTTTGAGCCACACCCAGTGATGCTTAGAGGTTATTCCTGGCTATGAGCTCAGAAATCGTTCCTGGCTTAGGGGACCATATGCGACTGTAGGGTTCATCTTAAGTTAGCATGTGCAAGGCAAACACCCTACTGCTTGCACCACTACTTTGGCCCCATAGACTTTATAATTTTTGATGAGAAATTCTCAGCAATTCATGTCATTGTTCTCATACAGTGGGTTCTGCCAGAACATGATAAGTTGGGAGGGGACTTGTCTCCAAGTCTTATTGAAATGACTGGCCGCAGTAAGTAATGAAAAAGTACATTGTCAGCATTTGAGAATAGAGGAAAGTTGATGCATGTTGATGAATTATGCAGGTAACAGTTGGAAAAGCAATCACATCGAATCAAAAAATAGGCTCAGTGCTGAAACTTGGGATCTTATATTTTGTGAAAAGATTCACAAATTTGTAGATTATTTTAAGTTAATGATTCAAATCACTATTCTTAACAAAATTAGTTCTGCTTACTATTACGTTTTTTAATAAACATAAAAAAGTAGCAAATACGGGGCTGGGTGGTGGCGCTAGAGCTAAGGTGCCTGCGCTAACCTAGGATGGACCGCGGTTCGATCCCCCGGTTCCCCATATGGTCCCCCGTGCCTGCCAGCAGTGACTTCTGAGCGAATAGCCAGGAGTAACCCCTGAGCGTCGCTGGGTGTGGCCCAAAAAACCAAAAAAAAAAAAAAAAAAGTAGCAAATACGGTAAAAATTATCTTTTATTTTACAGAAATTTTAGTGTGTTTTTCTCTGCAAACAGTTTTACCATTCCCCTTTCTGGGTGCTTGTATATGTTTAAAATTTACTGTGCATGACATTTTATTAGTTATCTTCCTTTAATAATAATAACAAGCATTTTCTTTGAAATCTTATTTTTATCATAATTTGTGAGTTGATGAAAGTTTCACTGTTATTCATCTATTGATGGAGCAATCACTTCCACTTTTTCCCCATTAAAGTGAATTATGTGAAGAATAAACTATTATATGAAGCTTTCTGTGCTTTTCTGTGATTTCTTTAGAGTGATACCCTAGAAATAACTGGCTGAAAATGTATTCTTATAATTTTCTATGAACTGATAACAATTATTAAGCCTGAATCTGTTATTTGTTGAACAGTTCTTTTAATTCTTTTGCCCCTCAGGTATTTTATGTAATTGAATTTTATATATTAGTTAATTTTTTTAAAAGCTTACAGAATTCTTTCTTAGCAAGGGGATTTGAAAACATTGGCAACAGTCTTTTATTTGTTGTTTGGAACACTATTTTTTCTTTAAGTGTAATAGATTTTACTACAAGTGTTTAACTTGTAGTTCAGTAACATTAAATTTCTTCACTTTGTGAGTGGTCATCATCATTGTTCACACTAATATTCTTTTTATTTTGTAACAGTGAAACTCAATACCAGAGAGTTTCAGAACTGCCAGAATTCTGTGCTCCAGCTCTGACAATACTATTATTTTTAACTACTATGAAAACTTTGAATAAGTTAGATTTATACAGTGTTGATCTTTTTATGACCTTTTTTTTTAATGTTCTCAGTATTCATCTTTATTATTGTCTGTTGCAGAATTGTCCTTTTTTTTTGGTTTTTGGGTCACACCAGCCGCACTCAGGGGGCTACTCCTTGCTCTATGCTCAGAAATTGCTCCTGGCAGGTTTGGGGATCATATGGGATTCCGGAATTTGAACCACATCCTTTTGCATACAAAACAAAAGCCTTGCCTCCGTGCTATCCCTCCAGCCCCCAGAATTGCCCTTCTTAACAAAGTTGATTAATACTCCATTGTTTTTATATACTACTGCTTTCTTTATTCATTCATATGTCAAAAGGGTATTTTTGTTTTTTAGTTTTAAGAATAATACTGCTACAAATATGTCCTTGATACTCTGCTTTCAATGTTTTTGAATAATTACTGATTTATATGGCAATTTTATTGAACAATATTTTGGTGCCGCCACACTGTTTTACATAGTCATCATACTGTTTTACATTCTAATCATCTGTTCAATTATCCTAATTTTTTTTAATGGTTTTTGTGTCACACCCGGCAGCGCTCAGGGGTTATTCCTGGCTCCACGCTCAGAGTCGCTCTTGGCAGGCTTGCGGTGACCATATGGGATGCCAGGATTCATACCAATGACCTTCTGCATGAAACGCAAACGCCTTACCTCCATGCTATCTCTCTGGCCCCTATCCCAGTTTTTTTACATCTTCATAAATATTATTGTTTTGTTCTTGATATAGCTACTTTAGTAGGTATGATGTATTTACTAGTTATTTTGACTTGAATTCAAATCTTTTTCTTTATTTAAAAAATACCTTTATTTAAGCACCATGATTACAAACATATTTGCAGTTGGGCTTTAATTATAAAAAAAAAACACTCCTTTTTTGAGTTGTCTAGTACAGATCCTGGCATATAGAGTACATACTAAGTTCACCAGAAATGCTTGCTGCTCTTTTATTACTTAAACAAATACAGGATCGAGGGAGGAATTCTTTTTTTTTTTGGGGGGGGGGTCACACCCGGCAGTGCTCAGGGGTTACTCCTGGCTCCATGCTCAGAAATTGCTCCTGGCATGCCCCGGGGACCATATGGGGCACTGGAATTCGAACTGATGACTTTTGCATGAAAGGCAAATGCCTTACCTCCATGCTATCTCCCGGGTCAGAACACTCCTTTTTTAATTATAAAAAAAGAACCAGTACAACCTTCCCACCACCAATGCCCCTCATTTACACCCTCCCCCGCTCTCTGCCTGTATTTGAGGCAGGCATTCTATTTCTCTCACGCACTATCAAGTTATGGTTTTCAGTGTAGTTATTTCTCTAGTTGAACTCATTGCTCATTGTGGTAAGCTTCATATTGTGGGTCGGTCCGTACAGCCTCCATCTCTATTGTCTATTATTACAATGTCTTTTATTTTATTTTTTTCCTTAAAACCTGTAGATGAATGAGACTATTTTGTGTTTCTCTCTCTCCCTGACTTATTTCACTCAGCATAATAATTTCCATATCCATCCATATGTAGGAAAATCTCATGACAGACTTCCAGCTGTTTTCTCACAGCTGCATGGTATTCCATTGTGTATATGTACCTTTGGTCCTGGATCGGCTGCTTGTAAGACAAACGCCACTTGACTATCTCTCTGGGCCCCGTACCATAGTTTCTTCAGCCACTCATTTGTTGTTGGGCATCTGGGTTCCCAGATTCTGGCTATTGTAAATAGTGCTGCAATGAATATAGGTTTTCAGAAGGGATTTTTGTGTCATGCTGTGTGTGTGTGTGTGTGTGTGTGTGTGTGTGTGTGTGTGTGTGTGTGTGT
>PVKC010043959.1:0-11677 GCA_004027635.1 Crocidura indochinensis | reverse complement strand
TAGTGGTATGAATACTGTTGGCTCAGAAACAGTGTTTCTGCATTTTTATTTTTTAAAACACTGTGCTGGAAGTTTAGGGATACCTAAAATATATCAAAGCATAGGAGTGATTACTGCAAGCTACTCTAGAGTACATTGGTGAATTGGAAAATTGAAGCACATAGCTAAGCTTTCAGCTTTACTAAGAATTTCAAATTGTAAATATTTTATTCTGCCTCTCTAAACGCAGAATGATTCAATAGTACCACAAACATCTGAGCATCTACTAATTCTAGGCAATATACAATGCTTTGGGGGGAAGAAGCAATGAACAAAATAGATATACTTTCTTCTGCCCTCATAGAATTTCCTGTGTGCATTTTGACAAATTCTGAAAGCATACACAAACAAGACCTGTTTCTTGAATAAAACCATCAAAGGCATTCTCTGTGAGTCTTCTATGACTTGAATTGTTCAGAGAGGGTTCCCCTTCAAAGTTTGCTTAACAAACTGTTTTATGAGGTAGCTTCTGCTTCTTAAATTAATAACTTCCTAATACTAGGTTTAGATTCTATCAAAAGATTCATTTTGTATACACGATTATGAATGTATACAGTACATGGTCATTATGAGGTATTTAGAAAGAGAAATACTGAAAACTCTAAAAAGCATATATGAATTGCTAGTATAAAATAGATTTTGAATTATTTCTGTTTTCTTTCTGTGCATCCTGCTTAGTTAATAGGTCTAATTACATGTGAGTTTAATTGAGAGCCTCTTAACTGAGGCCCTTGAATTTCAACCTACAATGTTTCTAGACCTCAAAGTCAGAGTATAAATTCCATTACTATTGTTGGCTGATTACGCACTTTTCTCTTACAGCTGTGTTAATGGTCTTTACCCTGATATCAGTTACCTATGGGGCCACCCTCTGCAATATGTTGGCCATGCAGATCAAGTATGATGAATACAAAATTCGCCTTGGCCCACTAGAAGTCCTCTGTATCACCATCTGGAGGACACTGGAGATCACTTCTCGCCTAATGATTCTGGTACTCTTCTCAGCCACCTTGAAATTGAAGGCCGTGCCCTTTTTATTGCTCAATTTCTTGATCATCCTCTTTGAGCCTTGGGTTAAATTCTGGAGGAGTGGTGCTCAGATGCCTACTAACATTGAGAAAAATTTCAGCCGGGTTGGTACCATGGTAGTACTGATTTCTGTTACTGTCCTCTATGCTGGCATCAACTTCTCTTGCTGGTCAGCCTTGCAGTTGAAATTGGCAGATAGGGACCTTGTTGACAAAGGTCAGATCTGGGGTCATATGGGCCTGCACTATAGTGTGAGATTGGTAGAAAATGTGATAATGGTTTTGGTTTTTAAGTTATTTGGAGTGAAAGTATTACTGAATTATTGTCATTCCTTGATTGCCTTGCAACTTATTATTGCTTATCTGATTTCCATTGGATTCATGCTCCTTTTCTTCCAGTATTTGCATCCATTGCGCTCACTCTTCACCTACAATGTAGTAGACTATCTTCAGTGTGTCTGTTGCCACCAAAATTCTCAGGGCAGAACTGAGAACTTGCAACCATCCATTGACACTGAAACAAGACAAAGCATAGCTTGATTTTTTTTCTCCAAATTTTGAAATAGGTTGGTAAGTTGCCAAGATTAACTGTGAAGTTGGACAAGAAGCCCATGAGTAGAAACATAAAGGGGAAATTTTCTTAAAATTTCTGGTATCCTTTAAATGAAAGAGCACACCTACCCCCATATTTCCTCAAGACTGATGGTTATGTTTGGATATTAGGGTAATCAGTATATACCCAGAAAGGTCAGAAATACAATTCATATTCATCCCACCTTGGTAGGTTTGTGTAGCTATCCTGCAGGATAATTCACCTTGATAATATCCTAGCCTCACTGTGACATTCTAGCTCTGCTCATTTGCTTGAGGTATTCCTGATCTTTTCCAGGGCTGAGGTGAATATTCAGAATTCCATCAGAATACATCCTAACTGATCAGAGGATTTGACTGTTGACTAGCTGTGGATATTTCCCCGGATACAGTTAAACTAATGTGAAAATTATTATTGTAAATGTGAATGAAATCTAGTCACAATCAAAAACTGAGTAAAAAGAAAACCATGTTGTTAGAACTTACCCACATTAAAATTTAATGGTGATAATTCACTAAAAACCTCTTTCAGTGGCCCTTCATATGAAGGAGCATGTTATAGGATTTCTTCAGATCATAAGCCATAACAGGATCTTTATTCCATAGTTTGTTACATGTACCTGTAGTTGATCAAGTGACACGGTAAAGTAAAATCTCTTACTTTGTGCCTCCTTATTGGGAATTCACTCCAACCCAACATTTCTGTATTCTTGGTGCTTTTACTATTTGATAAAGACCAAAGAAGTTGAACTATAACTAAAAATGTTTCTAAGCTATTGAAAAAATTAATACTGTTTTATTTCTGACACTATACTGAGTATTTATTTAACTTATTTTGAAAGATAATAATAATTGCTGAGACATTGCTTCATGTTGTTTCATTGGGATGTTGGGAAGTTGGCTGGCATTCCAAGGTAAATAAAATAATATTAAACCTTTGTTGTTAGTGGTTTCTGCCTACAGGATTTTCTTTTAAAAAATTTTGGGCCATTCAATGATGCCCAGGGATTACTCCTGTCTTTGTACCTAGAAATTAGGTAGTAGTAGTGTTCATGGACCTTGTAGTGTTCATGGGACTATATAAAATGCTAGAGATCAAACTAGGATCAGTCTTGTGCAAGGCAAGCACAATATTTGCTGTAATAATATTCTGGTCCAGGGGCCAGAGAGATAGCATGGAGGTAAGGCATTTGCCTTGCATGCAAAAGGATGGTGGTTCAAATCCCAGCATCCCATATGGTCCCCTGAGCCTGGCAGGGGCGATTTCTGGGAGTAGAGCCAGGAATGGCCCCTGAGTGCTGCGGGTGTGACCCCCCCAAAAAATAATATTCTGGTCCAGCATTTTCTTAATTTTCTGATAAGAAATATGTTTACCAATCCTCTGCTTATTACCACATTCTCAATAAACAATTGCAGTTCTTTTTCATGTTTGCTTATTACCACATTCTCAATAAACAATTGCAGTTCTTTTTCATGTTTCCCTGTGTTTATATATTAAAGTGCTGGATACTGTGATGGGCATGTCATCTAGATGCCTGTTAGTCAAGAAATTGAGGTTACTATGACCACTGCCTATTGGAACAGAGTATCCCAGCATTTACCTAATAATGCCTGCCACTTTCAGGACAGGAAAAGAACTCCTTATTTAGCACGAACCAGTTATAACCATCTGTGGTCTTAGCAATCTGACCTAATCCAGTTTTACACGTCTGGGATCATGCTAAGGATTTAATATTATTTCCCTTCCTCTTACTTCAGCATCAGGATATTATGTTGGAGGAGTTCCCGCTTCTAAGTTGCAGGATGAAGAACCAGAATTGTACTGTTTTCTTATATGGTTTCTCTGTTTTCAGCCACCATTTGGGGCTACAATGACAAGATATTTAATTGGCTGCACTAAAAGATCCCTGTGATGAGCTTCATGTCAGGAGCTAGACCTGAAATAATTACACTGAGTACTATCATAACAAAATGTGACTGAATGAGGGAAGTAGAAAGCCTGTCTAGAGTACAGGCCGGTGTGAGGTGGGGAGGAAGGACCCTTGGGATATTGGTTATGGGAATATTGCACTAGTGAAGGATTATATATATTTATATTTAATATTCATATTTATATATAATTAAAAATCAAAAAAAGAAAAGATAAGGCCTTCTAATTCTTACCATAGGCTGTGTTCTTTACACTGACTATATAGAAAGAAGAGGTGCAGTAAATGCACCCCATACACACCTCAATCCCTCAACCCAGGCCCTTTGCCGGTTTGTATTGTGAATTGGGGGTCAAAAATATACTTAATTGGGGGACAGTGATATGGCTTGCATTGAAACAGTTGGATATATATATATATATATATTAATCACATTCCTTCATTCCTTCTTTTATGGTGAAGAGACTTAGGTGGCTGTCATTAAAAATACCCTCACATAGTTGTCTTATGTGTTATTTAAGTTAAGTTGATTTTAAAATAAGCGGCCTGCCAAACTTCAGAAGAACACGTTGCCATTTGGAACTCAATCAGAAATTCCTTCCAAGTGGTTAATGTGTCCTCATTAAGAGCAGGAGCAATGTGGACATATAATTTAGTCCATTAAAACTATGTGAATCATCTACTTAAAGAATAGATGCTATGGGAACAAAGAGACACACACTGAGCCAGGTAGGCCAATTATAATTAGACTGGAGATACAAAGCATATTTTCCCCCATGTATCATTTGGTGAGTTAATATCTTAGGTATGCAGGGAGTTTAGGGCAAGGGTGTGAAGCAATTTTAGACCTGAAAAACCTGCTGTGCTCACCCACAGAGAAGAGATTCTAGTGGTATATTATGCAAATGAACCTTTGGATATCATTTATATGGTAGCCATTCTGTTCCACAGTAATATTCTACAGATAAAGGAGAAAGAATATGGAAAATGGTAATAGGAAGAGAAAGGGACCTTTTATTTGCATACAGTTCTTTAATTGCCCAGTTTCTTTCTTATCCTCTGAAATTTTAAAGCAACATAAGGGCATTTTCCCTCCCAACCAGCATATTCAACAATCTGTAGGGGAATTCTTAGAGGAAAGAGGCAGAGATGAGACCAGGAAATGGGTTTTTGAAGGAAGCTAGAATCACAGGTTGTTTTTTTTGGGGGGGGGCGGGGGATGTCCTTGTAACAACAATTACATAAATGTCACTGGTAATTTAGTAGGATAAAATAAAAACAAATAATTATGTTAAGAAAACATGTTAAACGGGGGTCAGAGAGATAGCATGGAGGTAAGACATTTGCCTTTCATGCAGAAGGACAGTGGTTCGAATCCCAGCATCCCATATGGTCCCCCGAGCCTGCCAGGAGCGATTTCTGAGCCTAAAGCCAGAAGTAATCCCTGAATGCTGCCAGATGTGACCCAAAAACAAAAACAAAAACAAAAAAAACAAGAAAATATATTAAATTAATAGTTGTCATGTTTCATTTACAATCAGTTAAAGACTATTGGCACACATCTGTGAGCACTAAATAATAATATTTATGAAGTTACACTATGTCTGACATTGCTCTATATGTGGTCTTTGATTTGGTCATCAAAATAATTCTTGTTTTTTTTGGGGGGGGGGTCACACCCGGCAGTGCTCAGGGGTTACTCCTGGCTCCATGCTCAGAAATTGCTCCTGGCAGGCACGGGGGACCATATGGGGCACCGGGATTCGAACCGATGACCTTTTGCATGAAAGGTAAACGCCTTACCTCCATGCTGTCTCCCAGGCCCCGTGAAATTATTTTAATGTGTTACTGTTTATGAAAATATTGGATGGGAGGCTATACATGGATTTATAGTAATTATTTTTCCTCACAAACTCCTTATTAGGGCAAACCATGCACTTCACATTGGAAAAGGGTTAAGTTATAGTAAAATGCACAGCATAAAAATCAAGTGTGTCCTCACATATATTTGAAGATTGGTATTGAGAATAGGAGCAGGGACAAAGTGGAATGATAATAGATAGTTCATTTCTAGTTTCAGAAATTTGTTGCCCGCATATTCTTTTTTATAGGGAGGCACACTTGACAGTGCTCACAGGTTACTCCTGGCTCTGTGTTCAGAAATTACTCCTGGTAGGCTATGAGTATTATATGGGATGCTGGGGATGGAACCTAGGTCGGCCCATGAAAGGCAAACACACAACACACTGTGCTATCTCTGGCCCCTGCCTGCATATTATTAAATACATACTGTCTAGGACAAGAGTTCACACAAATTTATTTGTCCTATCACCTCCTTTTCAAAAAAAATTACTCTGTTCCTTATTTATTTTGATATTTCCCTGTCTAGACTACAGGGAACGGGCATCAACTCCTTTTATATTTTTTTCCCAATAGCATGGCCGGTCCTTCTTAGAATTTCTTGTCCCTTCTCTCTGCATACCCTTCACACCTGCCTCTCTCCTCACTCATACACACAGTATCTGTGATCTCTGTACTGCTCATCCAATTCCCTTTCTCCCCTCCCTTCCCAGGCTATAGTATTTCCGAATCCTTTCCTGTGCCTTGTAACACTTTGGGGGAGGGGTGCAGAAATTTTTAAGCGCTCCATTGTCATATAGGTAAGGTATAAGGAAATCTTTATTATAAGAGAAAGGAGAAAAGACAGACCAAATCATTTTTAAGAGTAGTGGTGTTGTGTTCTCTCTCGGTTTATATTTGTAATTTAAAGTAAATGAGATATCTTATATTGTGTGATTAAAAAAATTAATATATTTATTTAAGTACCATTATTATAAACATGTTTGTAGTTGTATTTCAGTCATAAAAAAGTACATACCCCTTCACCAGTGAAACATTCCCACCACCAATGTCCCATATCTTCTCCCCCACCCCCCGCCTTGCCTGTCTTCAAGACAGGCACTCTAATTCTCTCACTCACTACCATTATCATGACAGCTTCTGGTGTAGTTATTTCTCTAACTGCATTCACCAATCTTGTGGTAAGCTTCATTTTATGGGCTGGTCCTTTCAAAACTCATCTCTATTGTCCCTGGGTATTATTACTATCCTGTCTTTTTATTTTTCATGGATTGGGAGGATTGACATCATTAAAATGGCAATGACTCTCAAAGCATTGTACAGATTTAATGCAATTCCTCTAAGGATACCCATGACATTCTTCAAAGAAGTTGATCAAATACTTCTAACATTTATTTGGAACAATGACCCCCCATAAATAGCTAAAGCAACCCTCAGGAAAAAGATTTTTTTATTTTTAAATTTTATTTCTAATATTATTTTTATTTAAGCACCTTGATTACAAACGTGAGTATAGCTGGATTTCAGTCATAAAAAGAACAGCCCCTTCACCAGTGCAAAACTCCCATCACCATTGTCCCCAATATCCCTCCATTCCTCACCTGTATTTGAAACAGGCATTCTACTTCTCTCGCTCATTGACATTGTCACCATAGTTGTCAATGTAGTTACTTCTCTAACTGCACTCTTTGTGGGTCTATATTAAACTGAGAAGCTTCTGCACCTCAAAGGAAATAGTGACTGGGATACAAAGACCACCCACAAAATGAGAGAAACTATTCACCAAATACCCATCAGATATGGGGCTAATAGTGAAAATGTACAAGGTACTGACAGAACTTATCAAGAAAAAAAATCTTACCCCATCAAAAAATGGGGAGAAGAAATGAACAATTTCTCAAAGAAGAAATACAAAAGGCATATGAAAAATACTCCACATCACTAATCATCAGGGAGATGCAAATCAAAACAACAATGAGGTACCATCTCACACCATATAGAGATTAGCAAATAGAACAAAAATTAGAACAATCAGTGTTGGCAGGGATGTGGGGAGAAAGGAATTCTCATTCATTGCTGGTGGGAATGCTGTCTAGTTCAGTTTTTCTGGAAAACAATATGGAGAATCCTCAAACAAAACAAAACAAAACTGGAAATTGCACTCCCATATACATCCAGCTATACCACTCCTAGAGATAGGCCCTAGGAACACAACAACACAATACAAAATACCCTCTGCGTGCCTATGTTCATTGCAGCTCTATTTACAATAGCCCAAATCTGGAAATAACCCAGATGCTCGACAATAGATGAGTGGCTAAAGAAACTGTGATACATATACACAATGGAATACTATGCAGCTGTCAGGGAAATTTAAACATCACCATCCCATGCGCCATATCTCCAACGCCAGGTGAATGAGTCTGAATTAGGGTTGCACATGAAATACTCCAAACCAGGCTGAGGGTGAAACATATTTAGTCTGGCAGTCCTCTACCTCATATGAGCAGGCTGCCTGCTAGACTGCCATTTTTATTGAATATTGAGAACACCACTTGGTGGGGGATATAAGGACAGATAGTTCAGTTCATCATAAGTCAGATCCACCAAGATTTACAAGACAATCTCTGTTTGGGGGTAAATGCAAGTTGTAAACAAACATACAAAGGAACCAAGGATGATTTTTGTTTTAGGTAAAATAAGGTGTAACCTAATACTTGCCCCTTTGTTCAAAATATAGAGAGGGGTACATAAGTTGTGTTCTTTGTTTAAATAATTGAGAGGGCTACTATTGTTCTCTACAAGAGGCAGGAACCTCAGATCAGAACTTACAAAAGTGGATATTATTTTGCATAGGCACAGTAAAAGTTGTAAGTAATAGCATCAAAATTTAAATTGTATGCATTATTCTCAAAACAATTAGCTTTTTCTATTATCTATGTCTTATACATCTCACAACACTTTTCATAGACTTCTCTGAACATAAACATTAGAACCTTTCTGTACATAAACTCAATTTGAAAAAAAATGTGTTTGCTTTTCTTTTTATTTTGGCCCACATCCTTTGACGCTCAGGGGTTACTCCTGGCTATGTGCTCAGAAATTGCTACTGGCTCAGGGGACCATATGGGATTCCAGGATCTAACCGAAGTCCGTCCTGGGTCAGCTGCATGCAAGGCAAATGCCCTATAACTGCTATTGCTCCGGCCCCAATTAGAAAATTCTTAAGCATTCTTACACCAAGCACTGTAATACAAGTCTAGAACCTCTGAGTTCCTTTTCATAAATTTCGTTAAAGAAAATCACAAGAATATTTCTGCAGATATATGTCTCTATCTATCTACATAAATATATATAGAACTTGAAAATAAGTTTGCTAAGACAATCTTAAAATGAACATTGTAATAAGAGTGTATAGCACCCAATTCCTTTTCCATCTACTACTGTGAAAAAGAGATTAAAATACTTTGCAGACATAATTTTGATAATAAGTTGCTAAGTAATATACACATCAAACATCACAGTAATTGGGAAACTTTCACTAAGTTAGCTGAGAATCATTAAAAATCTAACAATATTATGATTTACCCAGAACTGTGCAAATATTAAACCACTAAAGTTGGATACAAAATTTTCTGTCTGCTGTGGGTCATTGAACAAAACAGTAGCTCTAAAATCAAGTACAGGTAGAACACACTTTTAACCATCCATATAGTTACCGATTCACATAGGGCCAAGAAATAGCCTGGAACAAAGTCAATTTTTAGAGGTAACCCAGGTGCAGAAACTTCTGATAGCAGCTCTCAGCTGGTCTTGGATCCTCCATCTTTTCCATCTTCACCTTCTGTTTTCGGATGTTGGTGTTGCCTCAATGAGCAGGTTAGGTGTCTGAGGTCCTCACAAAAGGTGCTTCTGGTAGAAGAAAGATGTTAGCCATTGGTGTCTGGGACGCTGCCCAGAGTCTTCAATGCTTTCCCCTTCACTGTCTGCTTCCGTCCCACCCAAGAGGGTCTCTGCCACCATAGTTGAGTGAGGCTAGGGGATGAATAGACAGAACCTATCGATTGGGAACATATCTGCTACCTTTCATTGGCATTCCACCAGGTCCAGATACATTAGCAGCTTTTGGTCCCTTCTCTCCTTTTACAATATCAAACTCCATAGTTTCCCCCATCACCAGTGCTACACAGAAACTTCCTGGGATTGTTTCTGTCCAGTGAACAAAGACATTTTCTTTGGTGTCATTTCTATTGGTAAATCCATAACCATTCTGGATATTGAACCATTTGACGGTACCCAGGACTTGGATTGACAGCACTGTCTTTCTACCTGACTCAGTCTTTTGTTGATTTATTTTCAGATTCTGGTGGATTCAGATTTTGGTTGATTTATTTATCTCTGGTTGATTTATTTTCAGATTCTGAGTCTGCAGAGACAGTAGCAGGCTCATCATTCTTGGGAGATAGGGGTGGTTTATGTTGGGGTAAATGGGGTCAATGATAAATTATCAGCCCTGGGAAGGCCTTTAGATTCAGAACTCATCACCACTAAGAAGACACTCTTCCCCTCTTGTGGCATGTGTGCAGGAAATTCTCTATGGAGTCTGGCATGTACAGTCCAGAATAAGAAATGCAGGTAGATGGACCAGAGCAGCATCAGACCATTCAGAACAGGAACCATGTTGACCTGTGTTCCAGTGAAAGGCACGGTACAATCAGTCCAGCTTGAGGGGGCCATCATGGCAATAATCCACTGGAGGGTCAAATCACTCCCCATCTTTGGGGTTTTCTCAGGTCCTCAAGTCGCTATTTGAGAACCAGCTGTAAAATTACCCCATGCACCATATCTCCAACCCCAGTTGAATGAGTCTGTATCATGATTGCACATGAAATAATACAAACCAGGCTGAGGGTGAAATATGTGTCTTCTCCCTCATATGGAGAGCAAGCTGCCTGCTAGAACTGCAATTTTTATTGAGTACAGGGACCATAGTATTGGCAGTAATGAAAGATAGGTCAGGCTAACCTGAGCCAATCCCACCCAGGTTTACAATTAAGATAATCTCTGTGTTGGGGTAAATTCAATTAGTAAACAAATATAGAAAGGAGCCAGGGATGATCTTTGTTTTAGGTAAAATATGGTGTAACCTAACAAAATGAAGTTATGGAATTTTCCTGTACATGGATGGGTATGGAAATATTATGCTTTGTGAAATGAGTCAGATAGAGAGAAAGATACAGAATAGTCTCTCATCTATGGGTTTTAAGAAAAATAAATAGATAGTAAGTTCCTCCCTTCTCAAGGGAGGAATATACCTTCCTTAGGCAAACAGAATGACCCTCCATTGCACCAGGGGATACTATCAACCTTAGCATTGTTCCGCATGCCCTAGGAGGTAGTATTGGCTACAGTGAGAAACACTGCTCAAGGCCTTGGCCATCGTAGTAAAAGTGGACAAAGTGATTTATATTCATTAGGTTTACACTAATATGTTCCCAGAAAAAATGCTGAAGTATGTTCTCTTATATTTACTGCTAGCAACAAACGTTTTTTTTTTTAATTTTAGGGTCATACACAGCAGTGCTAGGGATTACTCCTAGCTCTGCACTCAGAAATCACTCTTGGCAGGCTCAGGGGATGATTCTAGTACAAAACAGGGATGTCCTGTCTCACCACTCCTCTTTAATAGTACTGGAACTACTCTCTATAGAGATTAGGCAAGAAAAAAGATATCAAGAGAATCCAGATTGGAAAGGAAGAAGTCAATCTCTCACTGTTTGAAGATGACATGATACTCTACTTAGAAAACCTTAAAGACTCTCCCAAAAAGCTTCTAGAAACAATAGATTCATATAGCAATGTGGCAGGCTACAAAATTAACACACAGAAATCAGTGGCCTTTTTATACACCAATAAAAATAGGGATGAAATGGACATTAAGAAAACTCTGGGGTGCACGGGTGGAAAAAAAAAGAAAACTCCATTCACATTAGTGCCACACAAACTCAAATATATTGGAGTCAACTTGACTAAAGACGTGAAGGACCTACATAAAGAAAACTATAAAACTCTGACCTGCTCTAAGAAGTAAGAGAGGACACACGGAAATGGAAATACATACCCTGATCATAAATTGACAGTATTAACATCATTAAAATGGCAATACTCCCCAAAGCATCATATAGATATAATGCAATCCCTCTAAAGATACCCATGACACTCTTCAAAGAA
>PVKC010043958.1:0-11677 GCA_004027635.1 Crocidura indochinensis | reverse complement strand
TTCCATTGCCCGATCGTTTGTCATAAGTTTCTTTTCCCATTTCTTCTGCTGTGTTGAGTTTTTGTGCATCTCATCTTCCAGTACTCCGATTCTCTCTTCAGCTGCTGAAACCCTGGTGTCGAGGGCATCCACTGAGGTTTTCAGTAGAGCTACCGTGTTTTTCAGGCCTGCTATTTCAGTTTGGAGTTTTTTGAGTTCTTTCTTTGTGTTCTGTTCTGATCGATCTATGCTTTCTTGGAGTTTTTTGAGTTCTGTCTTTGTGTTCTGTTCTGATAAATCTATGCTTTCTTGGAGTTTTACAAACATACTCCATATTTCTATTTTAAGTTCCTTATCTGAGAGATTAAACAGAGGGTTGGGATATTTAAGATCATCCAAAACATCATCCTCGTTCTCAGTGCATAGTGTTTGCCTACGAGCTTTCCGCATTGTCACGCCAGTAGTGTGGTTTTTCCTGCGTGTTGTGATGGGGTTTATTGGTTAGAAAGAGTGCGTGGCCGCGAAGCTCTTCTGGGGCTCCAAGAATTCAGCAAAGAAAGCAGCACAGAAAGAGAGTCCCCTCAGATCACAGTTCCCCCAGTAGAGCACAGTAGGGCGGAGTCTCCCGTAGGAGGAGCAACCAGCTCTCCAATTGGGAATCTCCTTAGCCAGCCGGTTCTTACTCACTGATTAATCAGCTGGCAGCCCCAGCTTGCAGCGATTTCTGGATTCACTTCTCAGGGCTCTGGTCTTTGAGGGGAGCTCCAAGAATTCAGCAAAGAAAGCAGCACAGAAAGAGAGTCCCCTCAGATCACAGTTCCCCCAGTAGAGCGCAGTAGGGCGGAATCTAGGGTTCTACTCTTATGGAAAGCAATATAGAGATTTATCCAAAGATAGGATTAGAATTACTAAATGACCACATTTTTTAATCTATATCCAAATTAAAATATTCATTCAGCTATGACTAAAACTGAAACATGAATAATTTTGTACAATGGTGCTTAAATAAAGGAATTACATTAAAATATATTAAGATATTTATTCATAATGATATATGCACACCTTTGTTCATTGCCACGCTAAGTACAGTAGCCAAGCTATGTAATCAACCCAAATACTCAACTACAGATGAGTGGATCAAGAAATCATGTTATATATACACAATAGAAAGCTACACAGCTCTAAAAAGAAACAAACTCACAAAATGGGTGGAACTAGAGGATACTATGCTGAGTGAAATTGGTCAGATGGAAAGGAATAGATACAGAATAACCTCTTTCATATGTGGATCTTAAACATACACAGAAAGTTAACATCAAAGGATTAGAAGCAATATAAATGAAGAACTAAATCACAAAATTGTGATTTCTGGGGAGAACTGAAAGGGAAGGTTTCTTGGAAGAAGAAATATTTACCCTGGCAATTGGTATATTTTTGTGATTATGTTCATGAAAAACAATTATGTATAACATTTTAAACCACAGAGTATTTATACAATATTTAAATAAGGAATGTAATAACATAAGGTACGTCAAATAAAGTCCCAGATATACTTTCTACATGCATATACATAACTCACGTGGCTTTATTAGAAAGCCAATTTTGCGTCATGTGAAGTGGAATCTGAGACTGCTAATACATGGGACATGATAGGTGTGGAACATCGAGACAATGCTGGAGGAATATTAACATTCTGATGGGAGGTATGGTGCAGTAGCATTCTAAGCAGAATGCAACAATATGAATATTATTGTAAACGGTTTCACCACAACAGATCATAATTTTAATAAAATCCAGTTGAAGTAAAACTGCCAATGGAGGCAACCAGTGATGTAGATCATTCGTAGAGAGCAGGTCGTACATCGGGAAGGCCCAGACCAAATCTCTGGCACCACAACAATTGCTCATTTTATTTCTTTTTTAAATGATCAGCGTTCATTATCTCAAAGATCGTTTTTGTGGCACAATCTTGGCTTGAATTTTACAGTTCTAAAATATAGTCATATGTTGCTTCTGAGCACTTAGAAGGTCAGAATTATGAGTCAGCAGCAAGTAAAATTGCACACTGGATTGCGAACATTTATTTTATTTTATGTGGAATTTTTCAGGGCATACCTGGTGATACTCACAGCTTACTCCAGGCTTTGTGCTATGGAATCCTACTTTCAGCTCTCTGGGAACCATAAGGGATGCCAGAGATTGAAGTTGGGCCCGTTACATGCAAAGCCTTAGACACTGTACTTTCTCTCTACACCAGGTCTGTAAAGATTTAATACTAGAAATAAAAAAATACTATAAAATATTTCTCTGGTAAGTTTTATACTAGGTGTATATTGAAATATTGTTTTGTATTCAAATATAGTCTTAATAATTTTAAGTGTCTTCTTTTCTGTCCAGGGGAGTGCACTGCAGGTGGTGTCCAGAGATCACACCTTTCTGGGCTCAGTAAACTACACTAAATGCAGAGGATATAACATGGACTGGCAATTTGCAAAGTACACATCACTGTAAAATCTCTCTAACCTTGTTATTAATTTTTTAGGGAATCAAAATAATTTTCTTGGAGGAGTGTGGAGGAGAAAAAAAATGAAAGCTACATGTCTTTAGTATTGTATAGCTTACAATTACCATATAACATAAATGTGTCAGGGGAAATTAGAGAGGGACAAGAAAATATTGATATGATAAACAGGATTTTTAAATCATTATAAACTACTCAAAATTTCAAAGGAAAATATACTTGTGTTTTCATGCTCTGATACAGTATACTACAAATTAAACATTTATTGATTATTTGAAATAAACAGTATATGAAACAATATAAATATGGTGCTTTTGTTGAGGTAATGCACTGAATATATAAAAATATATCCCATTTCTATTAAAGAATTTCTACTCCGTTAACCAGTATTAATACTTTTTATCTTTAAAACTAATGATGTATTTTTAGCTTTGCATATGAGCAATATTTTCTATAAAGATTATGGTCAATTATAACTGGTCTTCCAACCATTTTACTGCTAATTCCAAATGGACTGAACTTGCCAGAGATTTGTCAGTTTATTGAAATTTTGAGAAAACAATTTCTTGGATTTATTAATTACTACTGCCCTTTTCTATTATCCAAATTACTACTCTCTGCTTTTATCATAATTGGCTCTTTCCTCTTGCCTTTGATTTTGTTTTGTCATATTATGTTGCAAGTGCATTTATAAAAATCTAAACTGAATTAAATGTGAACTGTTTGGTAGTTCAGAGCTCTTTTCATTCAATGCATGGACTTAGTTTTAAGTGGAAATTATAGATCAAAAAAGAAAAGTATTATCTAGGAGTAGAAGAAAAACATTTGAGTTAGCTAATAGAAATAGAATGACTTAAATTAGTACATTGAAGATAAAGTATTTAGACCAGCCTGACCTTGAGACATGAAAGAAACCTTCTATTGAGAGAGAAAAATATGCCCAGTAAAGAAACAGAATTGAGTGATAGCTTGAGTTTCCCTAATTACTGGAAGGCTGATATCCAAGAATAGAATAATAGTCTGAACAAATGAAGTTCAAGGTCTTGGTCAAAGTTGCATTTCACATATTTCATTGTATTACTTTAGCATTAGGTATTCTTTATATTTACAATATTAAAATAAAAAATGAAGTACAAAATGAATGGAATTAGCTTGAAAATATTAGCTTGTTTTCTTCTAGATAGAAAGTCTATAATTGAGATTTAAGAAGATATGATACCCCAAAATGATGTCATGATAGGCACTTAAGTATTAAAAAAGTTAACTTGGGACTATACTTCTGACAAGATTTCAACATAGTCCATGTTCTATCATTTCTTTCTATATTTCATGGGATCAATTTTAAGACAGACTTCTCCTGTTATAGATCTACATTGTGTCACACGTGTCTTCTCTCCCATCCCTTCTTGGAACAAAAATGGAGGAATAGAGAATTTGTAGGAGGAAAGATGTTTTCTCTCCAGATATCCTGTTTAGAGTAGTTTTATGAGACTGTTATTTGGCCTGTTCTCTCTGCTGGTGCAGGAACAAGTCATCAAGCAATGATAAAAATGTAGAAAAGCAAATATAGAATTGTATTTTTCACTTTATATATACTTAAACGTTTTATAAATTATTAGCAAACATTCAAGTATCCATTTAATTTGAGAGAAAAATTAAAAATGAAAATATAACTGAATCGCACATCAAATTAATTGGTATTTTACTGCACAAAGCCATAGAAACATTTTTGTTGTAGATGAATATTCCTATTTCTAGAAGTAGCCAAATGATCATACATATTATAAACTATATCTCCTTACAATACTTGAGTAGTGGAATTTTTGTCAAATTTGTTAAACATTCATGTTGCTTTAGAATTAGGGAAGGATGACATATCTACAGAGTAATCATTATAAACTTGAAACAAAAGCTTATTTAATTTATACAGGTTAAATGGGAATTTAAAAATTAATGCACCCACAGAAGAATATAAGAATAGACAGAGAAAAATACAAGCATAAATGTTACAACTGAAAAAAAATTATAAGTGAAACAAAAAATTCATTAGAAGGCAACATTAGCAGATAACAGATGCTGGAGAACAAATCAGTGAGGTCAAGGAGGAAGTGCAGAAAACCTCCAGACAACAGCAGAAGATGAAAAAAATTGTCAAAATAAATGAACTAAAATGAAATTTAGTATAAATTTAACAAAAACAATAAAAATAATGGGGCTCGCAAAGAGTCAGAAAGAAAACACATATGAAGAAGCAATAACTAAAATAATCATTGTAAAATTCCCAGAGATTTAAGTCATGCAGCCACATCCTGCATGTCTAAGGAGTACCAACTAAAAGACATCCAGATGAAAACACCCCCAAGAAATACTAATTACAATGAGGAAAACTAAAGATAGATTTAGAAACTGGAAGCAGCAAGATGAAAAAAGTAAATTACATATAAAGAAGCACCCATAACTTTTATGGAAGATTTATCATAGCCCACAAGGCAGTGGGGAGATATAGTGCAAAAATTAAAAGAAACCTTAATGAAATGAATGCCTTATCAGGAATATTTCCTTCACTCAGCCATATGTTCAATTATGTTTGAAAAATAATACACAACTTCAGGAAAAACCAACAGATTAGGAAATTTACAGACTCAAATCTAACTTACTTTTTTTCTTGTTTTGAAGTTTTTTATTTACAGATAAATTCTGTAATTGAACCACCATGATATACAGTTTTATAATTGTTCATGATTGAGTTTCAGCCATGCAATGTACAACAACCTTCACCAGTGCACTTTTCCTGCCACCTGTCTCCAGTTTCTCTCCCACTATCATTGTCCTTCCCCAAGTCTGTATCTGTGGCAGATATTTTCCTTCTCATAAAGCCACCATGGTTTGCAATATTGTTAATGAAGGGATAGCATACATAACACGTTATGTCCTTTCAGCAACTAGTTATTTTGCAGAGTGATCATTTCTACTATTGTTATCATAGAGCTTACTTCTGTGCCCTAACTACACCCCTCAATATTTGTTGCAAATATCCTACCATGGACTGGTCCTCTTGGCCCTTGTCTCTATTGGTTTCAGATAATATTGCCATAAATTATACTTTCAAAACCTACTTTAAAACAAATGAAGGGGATGTGGCTGGAGCGATACCACAGTGGTAGGGCGTTTGCCTTACATGTGGCCTGTCTAGGAAAAACCTTAGTTTGATCTCCTCAGTGCCCCATATGGTCCCCCAAGCCAGAAAAGATTTCTGAGAGCGTAGGGTATGGCCCAAAAAGGAAAAAAAAAGAACTGTAGGGGGTACTTTAAGTCAAGACAAAATTCAGAAACACACCATATATCTACAAAAAGATGGAGCAACTTTCCATTGAAATAATCACTGTCAATGTCAATTAACTAAATGCACCAATCAAGCTGCACAGAATGGCAAAATAGAGCAGCAAATAGAATCCAAAATTTTGCTGACTACAAGAAACACATTTGAATAGTGAGAACAAACAAATCCCAAGTCAAAGGTAGACTCAAGCAAACAATACCCTTAAAAAGGCTGGGGTGGCCATATTAATATCAGATGACATATTCTTCAGGCTCCAAAAGGATATAAGAGCTAATCATTTACTCATAATAATGGGATATATAACAGGAATTAATTGCATTTCTAAATATATATGCACTACATGGGGATATATTTACTAATATCAACAGCAACAGAATAGTAGTTGGATTCTTTAACACTACACCGTCATCTCTTGGTTGAACTTTCAGGCTAAAATTGAACAAAAGTATAGTAGCTTTGAAGTAATAAGTTGAGGAGAGAGTGTTATAAGATATATAAATATATAACTTTGTCCTCCAAAAGCTCAATACACATTCGTCTCCGGTGCATGTGGGACATTCTCTAAGAGAGACCACTTGCTGGAACACAACACATACCTCCATAAAATGAAAAGGATAGAAATTGTATCAACTATCTTTTCAGATGATTATGCACTGAAAATAGAAGTGAATTCTAAACAGAAATTGAAAAATAACTTAAATACTTGGAAATTAAACTGCTCATTACTGAGCAACAGTTGATCAGAGAATAAAAATATTCCTAGCAAAAACAAGAATTAGGACATGAACTATCAGAATTTTGGGGACACAAAAGCAACTTAAACCACATAGAGCTGGTGGGGGGACAGGGAAAAAAAACCACATAGAGCTTATTAATTTATATCACAAATAACTTAATGACAGAGCTGAAGAAATTAGAAAATCACCAACAAATGAGACAAAAGAGGGCAGGATAAAGAAAATAATAAAACTTAGAGCAGAAATTAATGAGCTGGATAACCCCCCAAATCCAAAAGATCAATTAAAGCAAGAGTTAATTCTTTGAAAAACATAAACAAAAGTGATAAACCATTAGCAATACTCACAAATAAGAGAGAAACAGACACTAATAAACAATCAGAAATTTAAGTGGATGCCACAACAGACATCACAGAAATTCTTAGGACCATCAGAGCTTACGTTTAAAATCTTTATGCCACAAAATGAGAGAACATAGAAGAAATGAATACATTCTTGGACTCCTATAATACCTCAAGGTTAAACCAAGATGATGTGGAATAACTGAACATATTTTCTCATTATCAATGTATAGAATGATAATCAAGCTTTCCCCAAAACAAAAGTCCACACCTAAATGGATTCATTAGTATCCAAATGAGTTCTATATACCTTCTAAGGGGACCTACTGCAAATTCTGTTCAAGCTCTTCCAGGAAAATGAAGAAACAGAAACAATTCCAATCAGTTTCTATGAGGCAAATATCACCCTGATGACAAATGCACACAGAAACAGCACAAAAAAGGTAGGTATCCTTGATAAACACAGATACAAATATCCTCAACAAAATACTAGCAAATAGAATCCAACTCATCCAACAGTCATAAGCCATGACTCCTCTCAAGGATGGTATATTATATTCAATTTAAAACACATAATATGTTAAATCAATAAAAGAAAAATAAAATAATCATAACAAAATGCAGATAAATCAGGTGGCATCATACAGAATCCATTCATAATGAAATTTCTCAATGCAATGGAAGTTAAAAGAAATTTCTTCAATTTAGTCAAAGCCATTTAGCACAAGCCCACAAAAAACATTATATTCAATGCAGAAATGATAAAAAGCCTTTACACTGACACAAGATAAAGTTGCCCAATCTCACCACTTTTATTCAATATAGTACTCTTAAGTATTTGCCATAGCAATTAGGCAAGAAAAAGATATAAATTATTTCCTGATAGAAAGGGGAAAAACTCAGTTCTCACTATTTGAGGATATGACACTATATATAGAAAACCCTAAAGACACCACAAAAAAGCTTCTACAAACAATAGGTCTCTACAGTAAAGTTGGAGCTTACAAAATTTACATAAAAACATTCTGCATTTGTGTGCTCATTGCAGGATTATTTACTATAGCCAGAGTTAGAAACAACTCAATGCCCAATAATAGATGAGTGGATAAAGAAACTGACACAACTCCACAATGGATTTACTATGGAAAAATTAATTCATAGAATTTCTTGTACATAGATGGCTATGGAATGAATTATGCTGAGACAAATGAGTCAGATTGGAGGGATAAACATAGAATTATTTCATATAAATAAGTGTATAGTAATAATATCCAAAGACAATAGAGATGAAATCCTAGAGGACTGGTCTGTGGTTGGAGGCTTGACCCAAACTGTGGGGGATGGAAAATAGGGCAGCCAAGTAATCACTATGACAGTGATAGTTGAAAATGATAATTGTGGACAAGAAATAGGTGTTGAAAGGAAGTAAAATGATATGCATGGTCCCTTTCGGTAACAATATTGCAAACCACAATGTTTAAAGAAACAAAGCAGGGGCTGGAGAGATAGCATGGAGGTAAGGTGTTTGCCTTGCATGCAGAAGGTCAGTAGTTTGAAATCCAGCATCCCATATGGTTCCCCGAGCCTGCCAGGAGCGATTTATGAGCATAGAGCCAGGAGTAACTCCTGAGAGCTGCCAGGTGTGAGCCAAAAAAAATTAAATAAAGGAACAAAGCAATAGTGAGAATGAGAGCTAGCACAGAGTGAGGGGGTTATATCTACAATACAGAGAGGCAAGGATGAGGGTAGGGGGAAAGCATGAAGCGAATTGTGGACATTGAATGTTGGACATATTATGACTGAAACTCAATCATGAATAAGTTTTGTACCTGTATCTCATTGTGACTGTATTAATATTTATGAAAAATAAAATGGCTATTAAAATATATATGCACCCGATATTGAATTAACTAAACATTTAATAAAAGATTAATAGATCTGAGTAAAAAAAGCAGCAATGTAGTAATAGTAGGTAACTATGATTCTTTATTATGAACAACAGAAATACAGTACAGAAAGAAAATCAAGGAAATTCTGAACTTTAACAATATATTGTTAGGCCAAATGGACTAGGGAACATGTAGAAAATATGCCCACCAATGGCTCAGAATAAATATTCTTCTTAGTACCCACAGAATATTCTTTTTAATTAAATATTTATTTAAACACCACGGGTACAGGGCTGTTTATAATATAATAATATAATGATACAGTTGTGTTATTTTTACAGATACCAAGCTGTTTCTGATTGAGTTTCAGTCATGCAACTTACAACACCCTTTACAAGTGCACATTTCCCACCATCTAGTTCCCAGTTTCCCTCATGCCCTTTCCACTGTCTGCTTATGGGAAAGACAATTTTCTTCTCTCTCTCATTCCCTTTAGACCTTTCCTTATAGACACTTTGGTTTGCATTATTGTTACTGAGGTGTATCATGCCTATCACTTTATCTCTTTTCAGCACCCAATTCTTATTCAGAGTGATCATTTCCAACTGTCATTGTAATAGTGGTCCCTTCTCTACCCTAAGTGCAATCTTCTGCTACTTGTGGGAAACTTCATACCATGGGCTAGTCTTTCTGTCCCTTATCTCTATTACCTATGTTATTATCCCCATACTAATTTTTTTTCTTATATCCCACAAATGAGTGAGATCATTCTCTTTCCCTCTGACTCTTCACTCAACATATTACTCTCCATACACGTTAATGTATATTCATATTTTGTTATGTCATTTTTGCAAACAGATGTGTAATATATATTTCATTGTGCAGTTGTACCCCCATTTCTTTGTCGACTCAATCTAAACAACTATCATTGTTCTCAAGAACTTTGGTTGTTTTTAGATTCTGGGTATTGTGACTCCAATAAAATTATTGTGCTACAATAAACATAAGGATGAAGAGGAATTTTCTACAGTGTGCTTTTGGGCTACAAGATTATATTCTGAAGAGTGGTATTGCTGGGTCATATGGGAGTTCAATTTCTAGTTTTTCAAGAAATATCTATATGTTCTACAAATAAGCTGGTTCAGTTGGCATTCCCACCAGTATTGTATGAGAGTTCCGTTCTTCCTGCATTTGTGCAACTAGTGGTTGCTCTTTATCTTTTTTATTTGTGCCCATCTCCATACAACATTCTGAAGGATAGATAATTGATGGATCACAAACCTTGTTTTAAGATTCTTTTTTTTCTTTGTTTTGAGTCACATCTGGAATTATTCATGGAGTACTCCTAGTTTTGTGTTCAGGAATTACTAAGGGGACATATTCTGTGACTAGGGGATACACGCAGTGGTCCTCAAACTATGGCCCGCGGGTCACATACTGTATTTGTTCCCATTTTGTTTCTTCACTTCAAAATAAGATATATGCAGTGTTCATAGGAATTTGTTTGTAGTATTTGTTTTTACTATAGTCTGGCCTCCAACGATCTGAGGGACAGTGAACTGGCCCCCTGTTTAAAAAGTTTGAGGACCCTTGATTGAGCATCAAACATATAAGATACATTAACCCCTACAATATCTCTCTTATCTTAAGAAGGTTATATTTAAGAGAATAGAGACATAAAATAATCTTTCTGAATGCAATAACAAAAACAATGACATAAAATGATGGAAATTTTACAATATATGGAACTAAACAAAGCAATGCTGAACAATCATGTAGTCTGCAGAAGTCAAAGAGAATAATGATGCTAAAGAATAACTGTAATGGAAAAGGAAATTTTTTCATTTATTTTGTACCCAAGTTTAGGTTATAAATTCACTATGCCTGTTTTAAAGTACTCTGGCCTGAGTTATGTATTATTATCACTCACAAATTTTTTACAAACATTGTTATAACAAAACAGTATGTTATTTTATTGCTCAAATTAATCCAGTTTGGCCATTAGACATTTTTAGAAAACAATATTTGGCTGTAATGTGTCCTTATCAAAACACTTTTTGGAAGATTTCTTTTCATCTCTTTGAGAATAGTTTGTTAATATCTCCTACTTCACTAGTTAACAACAAGCTACCTAAGGCAATTCTTTATCTGGGTATAGAGGTAAAACGTTCTGAAAATCCTTGAAAAAAGAAGAAAGTTTAAAAAGTTTTAGGAGTCATTTTTCATTGATGCCTAATTCTAGACAAATATATGTATACAACCATGCCAGTTTCTTCACATTTGTATTTTGACAAGTGAGATCTCAACAGAAGAAAAATGTGATAAAAGCACTTAATTCCTGCAAGACTCTGAAATGTCACATGTATAGGTATCTGGTTTTGTTTCTTAAATTGTTATTTCCTGTGCCAGGTAAACCTAGTGACAAAAGAATGTAATCTAAAAGTAATTTTTCATGATGTGTAGCTCCCATAGCATAATTCATTGATTCACTTTGTACTTACAAAAATCACCTTTTCCTGCTGATTGAGTTTTCAAATTTAATAGTCAGGGTATACAGTCTGTTACCTTTTCTGCATATTTTATTAACAAAAAGTTATACCATGCTGATTCAATTTCATATTTCAAAGATTCTGCTGCATAGTTGATGATGAAGCTACATAACTTATTAGCTTAGATGAATGCATAAACAAGCATTTAATCTATAATCACATTGCATATGTAAGTGGAACCAGTGCAATGACTGTGATAATAAAATAATAAATATCAAATAAGCTTATGTTCTTAATTAATTCTGAGAAGAGAGTTGGTGCTCTTTAGTCTGGTATATTAAAAGGAAAGTGATCATTGTGAACTTAAAAAGAGACAAATTT
>PVKC010043957.1:0-11587 GCA_004027635.1 Crocidura indochinensis | reverse complement strand
GGAGCTCAATTTCCAGATTTTGGAGGAACCTCCATATTGCTTTCCATAGAGGTTGGACTAGACAGCATTCCCACCAGCAGTGGATAAGAGTTCCTTTCTCTCCACATCCCTGCCAGCACTGATTATTCTCATTCTTTGTGATGTGGGCCAATCTCTGTGGTGTGAGGTGGTATCTCATCGTTGTTTTGATTTGCATCTCCCTGATGATTAGTGACGAGGAGCATTTTTTCATGTGTCTTTTGGCCATTTGTATTTCTTTTTTTTTTTTATCAAAGTGTCTGTTCATTTCTTCTCCCCATTTTTTGATGGGATTAGATGTTTTTTTCTTGTAAAGTTCTGTCAGTGCCCTGTATATTTTGGATATTAGCCCCTTATCGGATGGGTGTTGGGTGAATAGTTTTGCATAGACACAGTAAGTATTGGGAGAAATTAGAAAGGGAATTCCCTTGGTCTGAGAGATACAGGATTTCTCCGCCCTTGAACATAACTCTGTTATGGGAACAACTACAGGCTCTGAACATGCTCATTGTTGAACCTCGAGGTTTTTTTATGATTCCAGAAATTGTTCTGCTCAGTGTGGCTGTCAACATCAGTCCTCTGTACTTAGAAATCTTGGTATTTTGCACAGGTCTTAGGACGAAGTCTAGGATCGAGTTTTCCTTTATGGTTCAGAATTTCTGGTCAGTCACAATTGTCATAGTTAGGTCTCTGGAATTAGAAATTTTGGGTTTTGCACAAATCCTAGGCTGAAGCCTAGACTAGGGTCTTTCTTTTTGCTCCCAGGAACAGTTCTGCTCAGTGGCATTTGCCAAAGTCAGTCTTCTGTAATTGGTGATCTTGGTTTTCAGATCTTAAGATAGCTTAATTTCTTTTTTTTTTTTTTTTGCTTTTTGTTTTTGGGTCACACCCGGCCATTCTTAGGGGTTACTCCTGGCTCTACACTCAGAAATTGCTCCTGGCAGGCTCAGGGAACCATATGGGACGCTGGGATTTGATCCACCAACCTTTTGCATACAAGGTAAACGCTTTATCTCCATGCTATCTCTCCGGCCCCAGTTTAATTTCTTAATTAGAATTATATGTAGGAATATAGTATTAGTTTTCAATTTAGTAACAACCAAATACTACTTTTTCATTTTAGATTTTTTTGTAAAAAAGAAAAATCTTTGAAAATAAAATTTGGCAATCATCATTACCTTTATCATCATCAGAGTGATGTTTAAAAACCAAAATTTTCCAAAGCAAACACTTAAATTGTTTTTTCAATAAACCGATTTTTTGATTCATATTTTGAGGTGTCATAGTTTATGAAATTGTTGTCTTACAGTTACTACCAATCTGTCATACAATCTCTAGTATATTTACTATCAACTGTAAGTTAAAGTTACAGTTACACCAATCCTCCAGTTTTCAGATTCCTCCACCATAAGAAAGATTTTTTTATACTGTTTTAAAAAATGGAAATTCTGCTTGCAGGGAGATTTTTCTAAAATAAATTGGGTATGGAAACCTTGTCAAAGAACAATTCCATTTTCGAGTTTTAATTTTGCACATTCATAATTTGGGTTTTTTTTGTGTACTGAAAACAAATACTGAATTTATTCTATTTTCTGAATTGTCACTATGTGGGAAATAAAACTCAAAATGCTCGTTTTATTCTTTTTCTCTGGCTTAGAAACTTGGCTTCAGGTGAAACAGGCACTGCTGTGCTGACCCTGGGTATTTTTTTAAAGCTCTGTTATATAAGCTATAAATGGTTTTTTAACATGCCCCTCACATTTCAAATACCTTTGTTCACAAGGATTCCAGACTAACAAAATGTGCACTGGAAACTTTGACACAGATAATGAAAATAAAAATAGAAGTGTAGAATGCATTTTTTTAAAATTAGGGTGACTTAATTCTTAAGGAGGCAAAGGGATCCATGACTTGATAGGTTATCTGTAAAAGAATTCAGATGGCTTTTTTTTTTTTTTTGGTCTTTTAGGGTTCAGTTGCACAAATTAGTGAATGAAAACATCCAAATGTAAAATCCTTTTGAACAACTCTTTTCTTAAATGTGCCCTTAGTTTTTATTTCAGATTACCCTTTATTTTGTGTTTGTTCTGTTAGGGGGGGGAAAGTAAACAAATTGTCCCTGAGGAGAGACTACTAGAGGCAGAGGCAAAGAGAAAAGAAGGAAAGGAGTGTAGAAAGGGGGGGGATACATGAATAGAGGAAGGCAATTAACTCAGTGTATTCTTCCTGGAAAATGTTTTGCCTCAGGTCCCAGTGGGATCAATTTCAGATCTACTGCATAAACTAACTTGCTGTACACTTGTTTCAGATTGAATTTTAGATCTTTGGTTCTAACTGTACATGCAAATGTAAACATACTCTTTATTTAAATCCTGCTTCAATATATCCCAGTGGTTTAGTGAGCTACAAAGAAAAACAGAATTCCAAAAAAACTTTAGCTTTAAAAATCTATCTCAGTACAAAAGATGCTTGAAATACCAGCCTACACTCCCAGTCTATTAGTGAGAACCTTGGCAAAATGGATTAGGTTTACTTGTGTAAGATCTGGGACTGTAACTTCAGTGCGAGTGGAGCCAAAAATTGTAATCCACAGTTTCCAGGTGTTCTTTTTAACATTCAAAACAGCAATAAAAGTGAACCAGCAGTTTTTTTTATGTACTATACCACAAGTAATAGATCTCAGTAAAACATGATTCTGTTGAGTGCTGCTTATTTATCTTTATACTCTGGGAATTTTCCCCTCACCCACCTCCCCTCTATCCTGATAATGATCAGGTAAGAACAAACTTGGAAAGGCCTTTGAAGGACAGTTACCTTAATTTGATTTTAGTGAAAGTGATAAAAGATGTTGTGAATAATAAAAACATTAATATGAAAAGATGTTCATTCTACTAGGAAAGCATATCTCTATACACAAATGAGAAGAGTTGTTCCTTGATATAGAGTTCAATATTGAATCTCAAATTCCTACCTTTGTAAGTCATGACATATTTCATTATGTGTTTGCTGAAAAAAGTGAAAGAAATATGACTTATGATATAAATTTCTTTGTATACTGATGATCACCTTTGCATGGTGTCATTAAAAGAATAGTTCTTAATTTTTCTTTTCTGCCTTTTTTTTTTGGCTTTCTTATGCCTTTCTTTTTTCTTTCATCCCAGAAATGTACTCTTGTATTTCCCCTACGTCTAAGGTGTAAGAGTGTAAGAGAAAACAATGGCTTCTTCAGAAAAAAAAAAGCTGAGTATATGTCTCTGATTGAAATGTGGGTGAATCTCCAAGATAAAGAGTGCATCCAGTGGCCAGAGCCATAGCATGGCAGGTAGAGTGCTTTTCTAGCATGAAGTCAATCTCTGTTCAATCCCAGCACCTCATATGGTCCGTAAGCATTGCCATTAGTGATTCTTGAGTGTACAGCCAGAAATTACTACCGAGTGCCATCATATGTGGCCCCTAAAACACCAAAACCAAAATGCATCCATATCTAGATTCTTTTATGACCTTGTTCATAAAATGACCTGAATTTCATAATGAGTCCTGGAAGGTGGGTTTATGTGCATCTGTGTGTATTTTATTTATCACTTTGGATATATATAGCCTGCCTCTTTTGGGGGGATTTCCTAGTAATGCTCAGGAGTTTCTCCTGGTTGTATGTACACTTAATACTCACACCTGACAGTGCTTAGAGACCATGTAGGGTGCTCGGATTGAACAGATTGACCTTATGCAAGGAAAGCATACTTCTCACTGTACTGTTGTTCAGTCCCTAGCCTGCATTTTAAATTTGTAATCTACCATTTTATTCCAGGAATTTTTCTTAATTTATATTTTGCTAATTTACTCCCTAATTTATTTTAGTCCCCAAATTTATTTGGCCCACCAACCTCTTTTCAGTATAAAATATCAGTTAGGGGATGAAGAGACAATTTGGGGGTTAGAGTGCATATGCCCACCTAAGTTTTATCTTTGAAATCATATGCCCTCATCTTCTTGCCAGCATGTCCATATGTATCCTGGAGGCCACCAGAACACCTCTCATTGTCCCTTAAGGTACAGGGCCCAACTTGCACGGCATTCCTGGGCCCTGTAATGAGCCATCTGATCTGTTTTTTGAGAATCCTGGTGAGTTCTGATCCCAGGGTACTGCTGGGGGTGGTCTTTTTGTTCTCCATTCTCGATTGCAAAATTAGCTAGTGCACTGAAAATTTATTATTTCTAAGCTAACAAATAAAAATCTTCACTCAGTTGCATACAAGTCCATCCATTGCATCCAAGTTCCATCCATGCATGTTGACCATGACATTTTTACAACACCACTCTGGGGCATAATCATTCATTTTGAAAAGCAAAATGGTTTCTTTTTCTCCTTTTTCCTTTCTCTGTTTCTGGATCTACTATTAATCAGAGAATAAATACTCTGAGATAGTCCTATAAATGTTAAGGTTTTTATTTTTATTTTTCATTTTTCCTTTTGCTTCTTTGTCATCTCTTCTTTTTGGCCTATGCTTTAGAAAAGGTATTCAGCGTTATCTACCATGTAAGTAAATTAATGACATTTGATGCTTGTGAATTAACTTAGGCTTCAGAATATCGGACATTGGCCATTCAACTCTGATCCTTGAATTCCATCTATGAAATCAGTATAATTTTCTTTCTTTTCCTTCCTTCCTTCCTTCCTTCCTTCCTTCCTTCCTTCCTTCCTTCCTTCCTTCCTTCCTTCCTTCCTTCCTTCCTTCCTTCCTTCCTTCCTTCCTTCCTTCCTTCCTTCCTTCCACTATGAAGGAGTCTGTAGATCACAATTGTTTCAATAAAATAAAAAAATGACATTTGACACCATCATGTTTTTATTTCTAAAGGTTTTAAATTTTCTTATAAATTCACCTTTTATAAAAATGATTAAGATTATTTATAAATAATAGAATATTTATTTTTGCTATTTGATTTTTTTAAAATGTGCCAACCTTTGGATCAGTGAGGGATATACCTCAGGGGGTAGGAATGAATGCTTTACATGAAGGAGCCTCTAGTTTAAATCCCTGACACTTAATGATTCCCTATCCTGATGTTAGCTATTGCTCCTGAACACCCTGGTATATTTTTCCAAACCCAAACCAAATCCAAACTGAATAAAAAGTGCTAGTATTCCTTGTTTCTTTCTTTTTCTTTTGACTAATGGGGGTAGGACAACAACCAGTAGTGCACAGAGCTTACCTCTCACTTTTACTGAGGGATCACTATTGATAGTGCTTAGGAATCCATCCATATGTAGTGCTAAATATAAAATCTGGATTGGATATGTGAAAGGTAAGTGCCTCACATGCTGAACTATGTATCTGATTCTCCTTACTATTTCTAAGATATTGCTTACAGAATTTTATTTTGCAGTCTTTATTGTATGTTTTTCCAGGATGGTATTTTCTGCCTGATCTCTTCTTGCCTTTATTTTTTTCTATTAAACTTTATTTAAACTCTGTGATTCAAAAGGCAATTCAGAGTATATCAAGAATCTTGACATCAGACCTTAACACATTGAGAAAAATGGCAAAACGTGCCATGACTAACACCACAAAGGAATCTTCAAAGATATGATCCTAATGAGAAAGGCAACAGAGTCAGAGCTAAACAAATGTCTGATTTATCAGACTAAAAAGTTTCTGTATGGCAAAAGAAAAACAAGCTAAAACTAGTAGATAGCTAAGTAGGATAAAATATTTGCACTCTACAAACAAATAAAGGATTAATATTCAGGATATGTAAATTACTCACAAAACTTAACCCACCCAAATCTAAAATTCCCATTAAAAATGAGGAGAGGAAATGAACAGACACTTTTCTGAGGAATGCCACCAGATGGCTAACAGGTACATAAAAATGCTCATTATCACTTATCATTAGGAAATCCAAATAAAGAATGCAGTGAGATATCATTTTTCACCAGTGAGAATGGCACATATCCACAATATCGGGAATAATTTGTGTTGGCAGGCATGTGGTGAAAGAGGAACTCTCACCCACAGCTAGTGAGAATGTTGTGTAGTCCAATCTCTATGGAAAATGGTATGAAGGATTCACAAGTAAACTTAAAATCGAGCGACCATATGACTCAATAATTCCATTTGTGAATATCTTTCCTCAGTATTGAAAAAAATCATTTAAAAGAACATTTGCACACCACTATTCATATTCATTGCAGCACTAGTACAATAGTTAAGATTTGAAATCAACATATCATTCAACAACCACTCAATAACCAGTCAACAATAGTTGAATGGTCAAAGAAGCATCCATAAGATTTACAGCAGACATGTCACAAGAAATTCTCAAGGTCAGAAGACAGTGGTCGTATATTGTGACAAGACTGAATGAAATGGAGGCTTCACCTAGAATACTGCACCCAGCCTGACTCACATTCAGGTTTGAAGGAAAGATGTATATGGAATCTATTATGCTGAGTGAAATAAGTCAGCTACATGCAAGGCAAATGCCCTCCCCTCTGAGCTATTGTTCTGATCAGGGGAACCATTTGCTTGTAAAGATCAAACAGATTGGTTGCATGCAAGACAAGTATCTAATTTCCTATACTATCTCTCTGTCCTTTTTTATTGTTTTGTTTTTTGGGCCACACCTGGCTATGTGTTCATAAATTGCTCCTGGCTTGGGGGATCATATAGAACACTGGGGAATCGAACTGCGGCCCGTCCTAGGCTAGCGCTTGCAAGGCAAGCCTTACTGCTCCATGCCACCATTCTGGCCCCTCTTTCTGTCCTCTTAATTATATATCTTTATACTTATGAGTGAAAGTATAATCAGAGATTATGCTGTAAGGCCAGTACTTAAGGCCAGTGCTGTAAGTGCTGTAAGGCCAGTGGGCATCAAATTGGGAAAATTAAGAAGCCAGCTGGACTTTCAGTAGTTGTGTTCAGGAATGGATGCAGATCTCAAAAGTTAGCCTTTGGGAATCTTTTTAGAGGGCTATTGTGCATTTTGTAGAGAAGTAACGCCTTCTAATTAAGAATTATGAACTGGTCTGACTGCATTATTTGAACAGCAATAGGGGAAAGATTTGAAAAATCAACATTTAGAACTCAGATTTTCCCCCTAGTGTTGTATCACTTCCCTTCTCTGTCTCTGGTTCCTAGAGAATGAGGAATCTTAAGATTATTCCATAGAGAATTCACTTCTGGTGCTGGAGAGTGAATATTGGGGTATGATGGTTGACTGGGATCAGTAATTTGGCTGTTTGTCCTCTGCACTCCTATGTGTATTGTGGCTCTATTCACAGTAGTTAGAATCTGGAAACAACCAGGGTGCCTGACGACAGATGATTGGCTAAAGAAACTGTGGTCCATCTACACAATGGAATACTACACAGCTGTTAGGAAAAATTGAATTCATGAAATTTGTCTATACTTGGATGGATATGGAGACTATTACAATGAGTGAAATAAGTCAGAGGGAAAGAGTTAAACACAGAATAGTCTCACTTGTTTGTGGAATTTAAGAAAAATAAAAGACATTATAGTGGGGCTGAGTGATAGCACAGCTGTAGGGCATTTGCCATGCATGCAGCTGCCCAGGAAGGATCTGGGTTTGATCCCTGGTGTCCCATATGGTCCATTGAGCCAGGAGCAATTTCTGAGTGCACAGCCAGTAGTAACCCCTGAGCGTTACTGGCTGTGGCACTCAAAAAAAAAAAAAAAAAAGACACTATAGTAATACTACCCAGAGACAATAGAGATGAGAGCTGACAGGACCATCCCACATATGAAGCTTACCACAGAGAGTGGTAGTGTAATTAGAGAAATAACTACAGTAACAACTACCATGATAATGATAGAGAAATACAATGCAAATACAAATATGTATGCAATATGTTTTAAACCTCAGTGCTAAAATAGAGAAATTATTAAAAAAACAAATATGACTGTAGTAAGAGTGTGTTTCAGGAGGATAAACTCCCTTTTGTATAAAATTCAATCATTTTAGTTTTAGTTTTTGTCCTTTATTGTTTTGTTTTGTTTTTGGCCATACCCAGTGACAATCAGGGTTTACTCAGAAATCACTCCTGCTAGGTTTAGGGAACCGTATGGAATGCCAGGAATCAAACTCAGGTCTGTCCTGGGTTGGCCACATGCCCTACTACTGTGCTATCACTCCAACTCCAGTTCTTTTTAAATTTTATTTTATTGAAACAATCGTGATCAATGAAGTCTTTCATAATTGAATTTCAGATATACAGTGAGTCAGGGCATTCCACCACATCTCTCCACCAATAAATCCAAAGTGCATCCTATACCACCACTCTGTGTCCCCTGACCTGCCATAAAACAGGACCCTTTAAGTTTAGATTGTTAGCGTTTAGGTTCTTAGGTTCTATTATTTTTGACTTTGACTTTGGCTTGGATATTTAATTCTGTCCCTTTTATTTCCCCATATGAGACCACTTGACCCCTGCCCCCCCAGCTTTTCTTTATTCCTTACTTCTTAGTTTTATAGACAAATGTGGGAATTCGTGGTAAAATAATATGTGTTCTCAAGGTTCTATGTAAAGGCAGGAACCCTAATTTAAAAAGTTAGAGATTATACAATAAAATTAGAGATTATACATTAAAAATTAAAAGAAAGATATGTATGTGGCAGTTTTTTTTTCCAGAGACACAGAAAAAGATGGGAGAAAATAAAAAGAAAAAACTTTTGACCTAATAACAGGAAGACCTTACTCATGAAGCATCCTGCCATAAGAACTACTATAGGCTCTGTAAGCTGTCTAACCCCAAAGTCTTTCTCTCTGGTTCCAGTAAAAGTTCTTCACAGTCATGGTTGCCATGGTCAGATTTCTGCAGTTGGAGATCCTGGTTTCTGTATAGATCCTATGTCAAAGTCAGTGTGACATGAAATGTCTTCTGGTTTCATCTCACCATTAGGTGGCAATGAAGAGAACTATTCCATGAAAACAGGTTGTTGCTGTTACCAAATCGTCAGGGTGTCATATGAACTCACAACGGAGCAAATTGATACCAGGGCAGAATTAGGGCTTTCCCTGGTAGAAGTCCAATCCTGGTGCTCATATAGAAAACCGTGCTGGTTCCATAGATGGGATCCAAGGTTCAGGGGTGAATGGCTGATGTCTGATTCTGAAGTCAAAGCCAAGTCACAATGACAAGTGTTCAGGTGTAAGGCCCCACTGCAATGTAACATTTATGTGTTCCTATCCCTATTAGATAAGAAATTGTTTCCACACATGAGATTTACCCTTTTATTTTTTATTTTTTTTTTTGGTTTTTGGGTCACACTCGGCAGTGCTCAGGGGTTACTTCTGGCTCCATGCTCAGAAATTGCTCCTGGCAGGCACAGGGGACCATATGGGGCACCGAGATTCGAACCTATGACCTTTTGCCTTACCTCCATGCTATCTCCCGGGCCCCAAGAGATTTACCCATTTTAATATGCCTATGCAAAATGGAACAATGCCACATAGTACTACTGGTGCATATCGGGGTAAATATAACAAGCTAAACCTGGTTCTAATATAAACTTGGAACATGAAAGAAACTTATCTGCTAGAATTTCCTACTAAATAGTTCCACAAAGTGCAATGGGAAAAAAGCTGCTACATAAGAAAACAGACAATACAAATTATACTTATTAAGTAAATATATATAAAGAAATATTTGAAGGTGATATACATGTCCCTTAAGTCTTTTGAAATGGTTGGGTGGTGGTGGTGGTGGTGGTGATGGTAAAATCCAGAACACAGCTTCAGTCTGTAACATGGCTTATGGAGTCTGAAAAATGGCTCCCAGCAGTCACATATCAGGAAATGTCTTTGAGCTGAGGGTTTCTCAAAAACCAAATCTGGTAGTGAGCAACAGTCCACAGCAGAGGAAGGTGGGGGAAAAGGGGTCCATGAGGGAAAGTCAGTAGTAGCAGCATTGGCAGCTTATTGGCAAGATTGGCTGGGAATCTGTCTTTTCACTTTGGGAGCTGGTTGGTTGCTGACTTGGGTGGGCAGAATATTCTTATTCCTACATCTTTTGTCCTTGTCTTTGTTACGTATTTTCTTTCTTTCTCTTTTGCTTTTTGGACCACACCCGGTGACACTCAGGGGTTACTCCTGGCTATGTGCTTAGAAATCGATTCTGGCTTGGGGATGGAACCACGATCCTTTCTAGGTTGGCACATGCAAGGCAAATGCCCTACCGCTGTACCACCACTTCAGCCCCTGCATTTTACTTTTTATATTTCTGTCATTTTAGTGGTTTATGATTTAGGAAGAAAACACATAAATGGTTTTGGTTTAGGAAGTTTAATAATGCAGTAGTAATTTGAGTGGTAGATTTTAGAGATCTTATTTATGATAAAAAGAAATCATGTATGGCCTTTGGAAGAGTGCATCTTTTTAGCTCTTGTAGGGTCAGTGATATGAAATTAGTTGATGAGTTGGTTTGGATGTACCTGCTAAGGCAGAATGAATAGTAGGGGTAGGGGTACAGAATGAGACCATGGGAATGGGGTAGTTTTGGACTTGAGAATAAAAAGCAAAATAGGAAGATTTTATTTGAATTTTTTTGTAATCAGATATTTTGTATAATATGCTAGAGTAAAACTATATAAATACAGAGAATAATTGTACTGTTGTTAACTTAGTTAATCAGGCTTAGTTGACTGTAGGGTGTGTTAAAGCTGTCATTTTTCAGGCAGATTAGCGATGTACCAAAGAGCCTCTTTCACAGTTTATGACTCAACTGTCATTGCGATTTTGAGTACACTGGTATACAAAAGCTCACAAGAGGGTGAGGACAGGTCCAATTATTACTGACTGTGACCAAAAGTAATTCACAAGTCACAAAAAAACTATAATGCCATACTTGTACAGAAAAAAATGATCATTTTCATTAGACAATTGTTCACAGTAGAAATGTAAAACATTGCTGGTTATATAAAGCAAGTAAAGCACAAGTAGTTGTTGATATTCCAAGTTTGACATTTTACAAACAACCTACTTATTTTTCTTTTTTTTTTTTTTTGCGACAACACTGAGTGGTGCTTGGGGAACTATTTTCAGTTCATTGCTTTCAGATTGCTCCTGGTGGTGTGTTGAGGACCATGAAGTTCCAAGGTTAGAAGTCAGGGATTTCATATGCAATCCAAGCACTGTAGACCTTTGAGCTATCTCCTAGGCACCAAGCAATCTAACTTTTAAGAGGCACTAATAAAAAATATACATATTTTTTTTATTAATTAAACACTGAGAAAACAGTAAAACTCAAAATTGTTTTATTTCTCCTTTGACTCTTTGGGTATCAAGGTTTATCCTTGGGTTTTAATTCTCTAATCTCTAAAATTCTACATGAGCAATTTTTGCATAACAAAGGATATTTGCATTATTATTCTTGTTCCTTTATGTATTTGAACATTAAATTGCAAGCTTATAGTTTTAATCCCTAGTTTTGTCTTACAAGCAGTTATTATAGAAGTGTCATTTTCAGATGTGTACTAGGATTAGTCTGTCAGAAATGGTTTAGAGATTATCAAGTGTAATTATTCCTAACTTTTTTCATTAAAAAAA
>PVKC010043956.1:0-11677 GCA_004027635.1 Crocidura indochinensis | reverse complement strand
AAAATGGGCATCCTCCATTCACACCAGAACTAGACAAGCTATCTACGAAACATCCAAGGTCTTCTATAGCAACATCTGGAAGCAATCCTCTACCAGGAAAGACACTACTAAAGGTCTGACATCGATCTCCTAAAAAGAAACTTCCGGTAACACTGAGAAGACTTGACAACAACAATGACCTGCCCTACAGGACCTGGTTCTCTCTACTGCCCCTTCAGTGTGAGGTGAAACGAAAGGATGCTCTGCACCATCCTGACTGCAATATGGGATAACCAGACCCCAGGATCTTTACTACAGAAGCAAACCAATAACAGAGACTATGTGAGGTATGGAGGTGTATTGCCACCACTGACGATGACTTGGATTGGACAAACTAGTTTGCTTGGAGCCTAGAGTCGGTCCTGAGCTAGGAAACTTCAGGGGTAGGGTCTCCTTGTATTTAGGCCATCATTTTTCTTTCCATGTCCCTTATATTTTGGTGGGCCTATGCAAACAAATGCCACTCTTAACACCGTTTTTTACTATGTTCCCTTGACTCCAATCCTTAAGAAAAACAATCCATTAAAACATTGGGGTTAACTTAAACTAGTATACATATGCATGGAACTAGATAAATGTACTTTGCCCTCAATGTTTAAGGAGTTACATAAGTCTAATGTCTTTAGATTATATTGTGTGCTGCTAAAAAATAGTATGTACTACAACTGGGGATTTGAGGGACAAAGTAATTGTATTGTACATGGGTCCAGCTTTGTTTTTCTTAATGCTCTCTGGCTGAAATTTCAAGGCTGGGATATCATCAATGGGACTACCGAGAACTCTGTTTAGGGATGATTGTGCTTCCACTGTAACTTTACCTTGTCCTCTTTCTTTGCATCTCTGTTGTCATAATTAAAATAAATATTAATTTAAAAAAAAATAGCCTAGCAAGAAGGACTAGCAATCTGCCTCAACCTGCCTGGTAAATGTGAGGCCCCAAGTACAATCTCCACAACTATGGCCCAGATGATGGAAATTTCCAGACCAGGATACCAGGTTGATTATTGCCAGTGACCTCCATGAAAAAGTAAAATAAATACCAAGCAAAGCCACTGTTTTCCTGATTGAATTCTGATCAGAATCTGAGTCACTGATCAGAAAGAGAATCTAAGTGCATATGTATTGCCTGGATATATGGTAGTCGCCATTTCCCCTTAAGATGTGAAATTTCCTACTTAGATGCATTTTTGTATATCACAGATCTCTCCACCTTTGGAGAAGCCCAGACTCTTTCATAAGCATTTTTCCATTACTTCTCTCTTCTCCTTTCCCTTCCCTTCCTCAATATCTACAAATTTGTTTTTATTTCAAAAGGAGGGATTCCTACACTAGCTAACCTACCATTATCAAAGTCATTAACAAAATGATCCTTTATATTCCAAATTTTAAGAGGCAGGACACAAATGCTACTAGGTTAACTCCATAGTAGCATAAAATCTTATTTTAAAAAAATCTCTAACACTTGTAAAGATGGAACACATTTCATGCCTCCCTGTTTAGTTTTCACATGGAATCAGGGTACTTAAATAAAAGTGGCATAAGTGAAAATCAAAGCAGCATGATTTCTAGTCTTTACTCCATCACAAAGTGTGTGACCTACACTAGTTTTCTTACTAGGGTGAATCTCTTATAGGGCTTCTGCTTCTAACAACACATATTCTGTTTCATCTTTTCTGATGATGACATCTAGTGGGTATTATGAACTATTTTAAAGGAATAACTCAATAGGTTGCCTGGATATGCATAAATACGAATTAGGAGACCAAAGCTGTGTCTTTTTTTTTTTTTTTTTTTTTGGTTTTTGGGCCACACCCAGTGACGCTCAGGGGTTACTCCTGGCTATGTGCTCAGAAGTCGCTCCTGGCTTGGGGACCATATGGGAAACCGGGGGATCGAACAGCGGTCCGTCCTAGGCTAGCATAGGCAAGGCAGGCACCTTACCTCCAGCGCCACTGCCCGGTCCTCACAATGCTGTGTCTTAAACAAAAGCGAGCCATAATGAAATATCAGTATTGTCATGGTATCTTGAATTTAATTTAGAAATACTACACCTTCATGCCTCCCTGTCATTACCAGGGCCTAAGAAATAGCTAAACAAACTGAGCATATGCAAGTGGAAGCTGGCATTCAGTCCCTGGCATCACATGGTTTCCTAGTAGAGTAGGAAGTAGTTCCCACTCTCCCCAGCATCATTGGACATGGCCCTGAAACATGAAATAAAAGTCACCAATGTGAATTAATGCCCAAGTTATAAATGAAAGAAAGCCAAGATGTGCTTTCGGGCACAATGTTGCATATCAAGAACAAAACAAATGCAGGGCACTGAAATGGAACACTACGAAGTTCCAAAGTAAACCATATGAAGTGCACAGAATGGATGTGCAATGAAAATATTTTTCTAAAATTCTCAGAACTGGGACTGGAGAGAGAGTATAACAGGTAGGGCGCTTGCTTTGCAAATGGCCAAACTAGCCTAAATCCCCAGCACCTCATATAATCACTCTCCACCAGGAGTAATCCCTTGAGTGCAGAGCCAAGAATAAGCCCTAAACACTGCTGGGTGTAGCCCACAAACCAAAGTCCTCAGAATTGCTTTAAGGAGATAATTATAAGTTAGGGCACATGCCTTGTGTGTGGCTGATTTCAGAATGAGTGTTGGCATAATATGGGCATCCTAGCATCCTGAAAGCCCAAAAACACCATTGAGCGTGGCAATGGCCCACACTACCCGCCCCCTTCCTCAGCCCCAGACACACTGGATGTTTCAAGCCCAAAGCCTATCTGGCACAGAGCATCAAGAAGGACACCAGCCACTCCTGAAAACCAGTTAAGAGACCCTCCCCTCAAAAACCTCAAATTACCTAGTTTATGAAGGTTTTCTTTAAAAAAGACAAAAAGTACCCTGAATTTATTTTTTTTAAATCAATGCTATTCTGAATCCATATAGATACACATATATAATCAAATACACATATTAAAATGTGAGGATATAATAATCACAAATTTAAGATAAATGGTTGTCACTAAAAAGAAAGGACTATAATATAGCTCTGAGCAATTACAAAGTGGATAAAATTCTAATTCCTTAGCAATGGCTTCATTTCAGTCCTTAAAATTTACCAGTAAGATATATGGATTATCTTCTATATATCAACATTTTAAATATAGTCATTAAATATGTCAAACATGAAATTGCTCAAATCAAAAGATCCAGGTTTACTAAAAATAGGCCATATATAACCTATTTTAAAATACAGTAAATATACTGATCTTAAATACATTTTGAAGCTATTAAATTAACTAAAATGTAATATGCATTACATACTTTTTTGAACCAAATGCTACTATAACTTTAAAGTTTTGTATACCAAATGTATTATAGCATGTATATGAGCTGTATTTACATAAAGCAGCTTATTTTTCCCCCTTGAGTTTGGAAGCAATTCCAGTAGTACTCAGGGGTTTTCCCTGGCTCTCTGATTGACTGATCCCTGACAGTGCTCAGGGATCAACCATATGCAGTGTCAGGGATTCAATTTGGAGTAGAATGCATACAAGGCCAAGTGCCATATCCACTGAACATATTAGTTTTCAAAAGATGATTGAGGCAATAATCCTGATGGCACAACTTTTAAGATGGTACAATCTTTAAGAGAAAAAACGAGGATCACTCTACATTGATAAAAGGATTAGTATCCCATACACACAATATACACAATCAGAAACCCTACTATATCCGCTTGAAAAATTATCAGTAATATTAAGCTATCAACCAAACTTTAATAGATCTGCCCTACTATTCTCTCTATTTACCACAAAGTACTGAACAAACCATGACAGCATTCTAGGCTCTTCCTGGCATAGACTGTCTGTCACATTATCATTATTAGGTTCTCCCAGTGGTCTTCAGCCTCCAATAAGCACACTGACTGGTACCAGGCCATCAAACACAGAAAACCACTGGTCTATTTATTACCCAGGTTTCAATTGCTTATCTGTGGACAAGTAAACAGGGCACAGTATATCAGTAAAAAGGTTAAAGATGCTGAGTTATAACTACTTCTGTAACTACAGGTAGTTTTTTTACAAGACTTGGCCTTTTGTGTGCTTTCAGGGCACAAGCATCAGAGTACTTATTTGAAGCCTTTTTATGGCAAAGGTTTTCTTATGGCACTTCCCTTGCTTAAATTTAGACACTTTGTACTGATATTTTTACTTCGTGCATGTTTATTTCCCATTTATTGATGTAGAATGAGTGCTCTTTAAGGTACTCTTCAAGGGTTAACATTCACTGTCCTATTCCCTTTCCTTATAGCATGCTCTTTCTTTGGTATTTCATCAAAGCTATTTCGAGCAATTCAAGCTTTTATTATTAGAGCACTATTTAAAGAAAAAAATGTGTAATTCTTATTATTAGTTACACAAAGCATTAAAAACTACACGTAACTCAAAAGCAAAAAAAAACAAGGACTAACTGACTTGTCACTATTTTTTTTTTTAATCTAGGAGCACCAAAGAAATTTCAGTGATGTAAATTTGGATGGGAAATTTTTCAGCAATTCTTAAGTAAAGTTTAGCAATTTTTTCCAATCAAGATTCTAGACAGCATGGGGTCGGAGAGATAGCATGGAGGTAAGCCATTTGCCTTGAATGCAGAAGGATGGTGGTTCAAGTCCTGGCATCCATAGTCTGCCAAGAGTGATTTCTAACATAGAGCCAGGAGTAACCCCTGAGCGCTGCCGGGTGTGACCCAAAAACTAAAAAAAAAAAAAAAAGAAAAAGATTCTAGACGATAAACCACAGCAGCATTAGAAACACCTATGAATCATCATTAGTAGAAATCATAGGTATTTTCATATTACTTTAAATAATTCTTGAAAAAAATTACAATTATTTGGAGTACAGCACGTAGGGTACACATATGACCCAAATTAAAATCCCATCACCCCAGGTGGTTCCCTAAGCACAGAGCCAGGAGTAATCCCTGAGCATTGTTGGTAATAACCCAAAAACAATGAAAAAAAATTCTATTAAATTACAATTTTATAGAAATTGTCACTAAAACTTATTCTCAAAAAGACAAGAACTAGGGGCCGGAGACATAGCACAGCGGTAAGGCGTTTGCCTTGCATACAGAAGGAAATGGTTCGAATCTCGGCATCCCATATGGTCCCCCGAGCCTGCAAGGCGATTTCTGAGCATAGAGCCAGGAATAACCCCTGAGCGCTGCTGGGTGTGACCCAAAAACCAAAAAAAAAAAAAACAAAAAAAGAGACAAAAATTAATCCATTTTTCTGGTGTCTTCATATATGCAAGGCATTCATTCACTCTACCATTAAACTATATCCCAATTTGGGTTTTTTTTTTTTGCCTTTGGGCCATACTTGGTGGTTCTCAGGGGTTATTCCTAGCTTTATACACAACTATTACTCCCGATGGTAATATGGGATGCTGGGGACCAAACCCAAATAAGTCACAAGCAAGATAAGTATTCTACCTGCCATACTTTATCATTCCAATCCATAAACTTCTAATTTTTAATGTTTATCACATTTTCCTATCACTGGTTACTAATCCTACAAGATTTCATGAAACCATAAATTACTATTTAGAATTACTATTTCAAAAAGGAATTCACACAAGTTTTTTGTTTTGTTTTGATTTGGTTTTTGGGCCACACCCGGTGACACTCAGGGGTTATTCCTGACTATTCGCTCAGAAAACGCTCCTGGCTTGGGGGACCATATGGGACAACGAGATTGAACCTTGGTCCATCCTAGGCTAGAGTGTACAAGGCAGATGCCTTACCACTTGCGCCACAGCTCTGGCCCTGGAATTCACAAAGTTTACCAGATTACCCCGAAAAAGGGTGTGAATATTTAGACCTCCAGCAGAACACAAATGTATAGAATATGTAAGGTGACTATGATTCGAAAGGACCATCATATTGTCAGCACTAATAAAAACCAAATTACTGTAAGCAGCTACTTATGACCAGAAAGAGAATATATGCTGAACACTATTAGTTGAAGACTACAATAGATGTACATGAAAAAATACTGTTTTCAACACCCATTAATTTGTTAAAATCTGAAACAATTAAAGTTCATATGTATTTAAGTATTCAGGACCTTTAATAGTAACTTCATTTTTTGTAGTGTTCTTGTGATATTTTCAAAAAGGGGCCAAAATAAGTAAGATTCTTCTTTAAGTTCGCATATAGAAAGATTTCCACTTTTAGGTTTCAAAAAATACTGCTTAGACTTTTCTTGATTAACTGCACTGGTGATAAGTAAAAGGAAATTCAAAAGAAAACACTTACCTCGTCTACTGAAAGAAAGCTGTAAAAAAAAGCTCAAATTAATGTATTTATATTTTCATCACTACCTCCTACTCTAAGCTAAATAATATATTTCCTAAAGACATTTTTAGTAGTTTAATATTATGTACAGATGCATTAATTGGACTATGTTTAGTCGAATTTTTATTTAAATCATAGCTTCTGATTTATATTTAAATAATCATTTCCCCCAAAGACATATTTACCTTCAGCCAGTACTGGTGATTCTCTTCTTGTCCCTCTATCTGTTTAAAGAAAGAAAAAAAACAAAGAAAATATAAACATTATACTTTAAAATAAACTTAAATTTAATAACAGGGCAGCAGAGATAGTACAAGAGTTAAAGTGTGTGTTTTACATTCAACTGACCCTAGTTTAACCCCCAGTACCACATTTCAGTTCCCTGAGAACAGCTGGATGCAACACTAGAGCCAACCCTCAGCCCGAACCTCAAGCACTATGGGGGTGGCCCTGATAATTTCCAGCTCCACAGGGTCTGCGCAGTACTGTATTCTTGGGTCTTTGCATTAAACCTCTGATCCAGCTGGTAGCGAATCATCAGGAGGGGCCCTGAACACTGTATGAAAATCCTCCTAAAATCTAACATGAATTTCCATGAATGCTATCACATACACATGCTATTTAATTCTCTGAACTATTTCAATAATTATTTGTGGAGGATATTCTTTTTTTTTTTTTGGTTTTTGGGTCACACCCGGCAGTGCTCAGGGGTTACTCCTGGCTCCATGCTCAGAAATTGCTCCTGGCAGGCACGGGGGACCATATGGGGCACCAGGATTCGAACCGATGACCTTTTGCATGAAAGGCAAACGCCTTACCTCCATGTTATCTCCCGGGCCCTGTGGAGGATATTCTAAGAGTATGACATTATGTTAAGCTCTGGGGAAGACCAACAGGTCTTGTTTGCCTCAAGATTATGAAGGACTAAATGATATACCAGGAAAGTATATGAAGCAAGATAGAACAGAAAATAATTAGTAATTCATTTATTCTTACAACAAAGGCCTAAAATTATCAAGAAACCTACTTCCATATTCTTATAACTATATGCTATATTCTTAAATTCAGTCTAAAGGCATTATAAAAATCAGTTCTATACAGGTATTACATGATAATAATAACCAGACTCCTTTGCCAAACACATTTGGTAAAATGCAACTATACCATAAGTTTTACTATTTCTTTTTTTTTTTTTTTTTTTGGTTTTGGGGCCATACCCGGAGGTGCTCAGGGGTCACTCCTGGCTATCTGCTCAGAAATCGCTCCTGGCAGGCACGGGGGACCATATGGAACACCGGGATTTGAACCAACCACCTCAGTTTCTGGATCGGCTGCTTGCAAGGCAAACACCGCTGTGCTATCTCTCTGGGCCCAAGTTTTACTATTTCAAAGCTCAAAACTATTTTATGTAAAATAAAAACTTCAGAATGAGCTTATTCTAACTCTGTAACTAAGAGCAACTTCAATCACTAAAACAAACTAGCTTAATTCAGAGAATAAGGAGTAATTTTTGATCTAGGTAACCAGTCTAGATTGTGTGAAAATTTCTCTTCTGGACTGTTTATTCTATAGCCCAAGAGCCCTAGATTTAACAAACATATTTTTTTAAGAATAAGGGCATTGTCTTCCAGTACTAAGTGACCAGTACTCTTGGCACATTATCTTCCAAAAGTTTACATGTGAACTATATTCCCAAATCCAAATATGGGATTGCAGGGAGACACAGCCAGGAGAGAAGGGAATTCTTCTACCAGAAGACAAGGAATTGGGAAGCATCAACTCTGGCCTGCTCATTTTGGAGCCCTAACTTCGTACTAGCAGACGAAGGAAGAAGTTATCATGAGGGAAGGGATACACCTCATCGAACAAACATGACAACTCACTGTTGCTACAATAGGAACTAAAGAGAAACTAGAGGATGAGATTGCAGCTATAATGATCAATAATAACTAAAAATAGGAAGCTGTAGCATGAAAAGACTAAAGCAACTTACAACGAAGTATATTTAGCCCTTGAGGAAGCAGCTCTGGGTCATACAACCAGAAAAAAAAAGACAAAACATCTCAACCAAATGAGAAGTGGTGCCAGCTGAATGTGAGGAAAATCTAGACTGAGTGGGGGGACTAACATAGTAACTTTCTCCCAATAATCCCACTGTTATGATCTACATCTAACATAAAGATTGTGTTGAACCTCCGCTACCTTGAAAGCTTTATATTAGGCTGAATAAAAGGCTGACTGACCCATTTCATTCTAGCTTATGGTATCCTGTTCTTATTTGCTCACCATCATGATCAGTTAGTTCAGGGGCCTTAAGAGTAACCTGGAGGAGTGAAGGTATTAGAATACTACTTGGCTAAACACAACACCAATAGGGAATGATCTGGTAAAGAAACCCTTTCTCCCACTCAGACACTGCTTTGTTCAGAGGCTTCCTCGGAATCAAGCCCCAGTTACTCACAGGAAAGATCAGGCCACTAACAAACTTTGGCACTGATTTAATTTAATTTAATTTCCATTTAATTTGTCTCACATCGCCAACCTGTTTCTAAATAATTCGCTGTCTAATTAGATTGCAAATGCATGCCTGTCTAAGACTCCCCTTTCAGGTAATATCAAGTTGAAAGACTAACCATCGGGAGTCCACACTCACTTTACCTAACTAGACAAACAATTCTTAACGTCCTTAAACGGTCTCAAACTCCCAAAAACTGACAAATCCCCATGCTGCTCCCTTGATATCATTACATTTCATGAAACCTCGATTGTCCCATGTGCTCAGGAAAGACTGGGAATTCTCTGCAGTTTTTTTTCACATTCTATTTCCACTCAAACCCACACCAAAGTATGTTTACACTTAATATAAAGTGTGCCAATGCTATTAACGTGCAATGCTAAAATGCAGATGATCCAGGGCTAGAGAGATAATAATATGGGTTAAGGTGCTTGTCTTGCAAGTAGCTACCCCTGCCTTTTTTTAAAAAATAATATCTTTATTTAAGTACCATGATTAACAAACATGTTTGTAGTTGGGTTTCAGTCATAAAAAGAACACCCCCTTCACTAGTACAACCTTCCTACCACCTATATCGCCCATCCCCTGCCTGTATTCCAGACAGGTATTCTATTTCTCTCCCTTACTACCATTATCATGATAGTTGTTAGTGAAGTTATTTCTCTAACTGGCTGCGTGATCCCCAGAGCCACATGAAACTCTCAAGCATCAACAAGAGTGATTCCTGAGCTCAGAACCAGCTACAAATGTTGGACACAGTCAAATGTGGCCCCAAACACAATATAAAGCAAGTAGCCTAATATTTGATGCTCATGTAAAAGCAATTTTTAATGTCCTCAATTAAGTAAAATTTTTAAATCCAGTAAGTCCAAAGAAACAGTCTGAGGACCATTAGTTAGCTTACAACTTTTGCTCCAGAAATTCATATTTTCTATTATTTACATTGTTAATTCTTAATTTTTTTCTTTTCTCCACCAGTCAGATGAATGGAAGTTATTTATGTTCCAAGACTAATAATGTTGGTTTTCCTCAAAAGCTCCTCTTGGATCAATGTTACTACAAATGGAACTTTTGCTTTTTCTGCCAAAGAAACTTCTTTCCCTAAGGCCCGCTTAAGTCACCCAGAAATAAACAAGTGGCTTGGCTGACCACTTTCATAAACCGCAGGAGAAAAACCAATACTACTGGCATTAAACCATGAAGGAAAATTCTACTTATAACTGTTTTCATCCCTAGAAATAAAATGCCAAGTCATTTTTATTTATTTATTTTTTTTTTTTTTTTGGTTTTTCAGCCATACCCAGTGTTGCTCAGGGTTTACTGCTGGCTATGCGCTCAGAAATTGCTTTTGGCTTGAGGGACCACATGGGATGCCGGGGGATTGAACTGCGGTCTGTCCTAGGCTAGTACAAGGCAGACTACTGCTTGCACCACTGCTCTGGCTCGAGAAATAAAAATGCCAACTCTTATGTAACAATTAGAAAGTATGTAAATTAGGAACTGGAGCAAGAGTCCAACCTTGCACATTGCTGGCCTTGATTTGATCCCCAATACTCCTGAGCACTATCAGGAGTGATCCCTGAGTGCAACACTAAGAATAAACCTTGAGTACCACCAGACTTAAAAACAAATAGACAAACAAACAAAAATATTTATATTAGATAATCATACACCTAAAAGTCCACAGAGATAAATGTTCTTCAAATGTTAAAAATTGCCTCCAACAAAACCTAAGTTATATTTTAGAGCATGTGACCAACCACATTTGCAGCTCTGTGCCACAGATATCAATAGGTAGTTAACATATGCAAAAATACTGGTCTTTTAGAAGCAGAAAAAGTATATTCACTGATATCTTTTTCTGTGATGTGGCACTTCAAAAGAGTACACGTACCTCTGAAAATAACATTGATAGTAACAGAAATATAGGCAATTCTATGGTTAGAATACTCAAAATATAAAATGTCTTAGACATTTTATATATTGTTGGAATTACATCACAGCATAAATAGCAATTTTTATCATTTGCAATCTAGTACTAACAACTTGTTAAAATGTATAACAAGATTTTGCAGCCGTATCATAAAGCTATTTGATACATAAGATGTCAAAAATTGTAATAATGTTCTAGAAAAGTATGAATTTATGTGTAACATGTTCTCAAATTTCTGGGTGCCAGAAAGGCAGTACAAAGAAAAATTAAGGCACTTGTGCAGCCCTGGTTTGAATCCTATGGACCAGTATTTTGAGTAACCCAGGCAATTTTTTCAAAGCCTCATTCTGCATTCAAACATTAAAAAAAATCAATCTATTAACTATAGAAGACATTAACAAATTGAAACATACATTCTACTCTTCAAAACAAATACTTTTGTTGGTTTTGGGTCACACCTATTTTGTTTTCAGGGTTTACTCCTGGCTCTGTGCTCAATGATCACTCCTGGGTATATGCAAGGCAGAAGCCCTATCCATTAGAATATTTCTTCAGCCCTTTTTTTTTTAAATATCTTAATCCTTATCATTAAAAATAAAAAAGCGGGGCCGGGCAGTGGCGCTGGAGGTAAGGTGCCTGCCTTGCCTGCGCTAGCCTAGGACGGACCGCGGTTCGATCCCCCGGTTTCCCATATGGTCCCCCCAAGCCAGGAGCAACTTCTGAGTGCATAGCCAGGAGTAACCCCTGAGCATCACTGGGTGTGGCCCAAAAACCAAAAAAAATAATAATAATAATAATAAAATAAATAAAAATAAAAAAGCTATCAGAA
>PVKC010043955.1:0-11675 GCA_004027635.1 Crocidura indochinensis | reverse complement strand
AATACAAAAATGTCAAAACCCTTTAGAAAATGAACACAGTAAGTCTTTTTTTATTAAAGATATACTATATGTTGTTAAAATAAAATTCCACAAATATATGTAAGATTATATGGTCTTTGACCAAGTACTTAAGAAATAATATCAAGTTGGGGCCGAGTGATAGCATAGTTTGTAAGGCATATGCTTTGTGTCTATCCAAATTGGGTTTGATCCTTGGCATTACCAGAATGATTTAAATGCATATCCAGGAGTAACCTCTGAGCACCACTCGATGTGGCCAAAACACCCCCATAATAACAATAACATCAAGTCTACAAATTTTAATATAAAACTATAAGTGAAGTTAACCATTAATTGATCACCTTTTAAAAATCACCATTATTCAAATATAATAATTATAATTCACATAAGATATGACTACAATCTATTATAATTGTTTCCTTCTTATATGAAAATAAAAACACACGAGCAACTAGGTTATTCATAGACTAAAATTCTAATCATTTACTATGCAATTCACAAATGCATTGCTTTTACTATAAGCGAAGAAAAATATCAAGATAATAAAGTGCAAATTACTGCTTTTATTAATTCTCTACTCAGTGTTTTTAAGCTGCTTCAAAATTCTATTATTTGATTTCATAATAAAATACTAAATTATATTTAAATAACTCCAAATAAAGCATAAATTAGTTAATAGATAAATAAAAATGAAAGCAACACAAATATCATTATCCTGTTTGTAAATGTACAAATTGGTAAAAATAGGGCTATAAATTCCAAATCTAGGAATTTAAGACAATAAGCTCTTAGTACTCTAAAAAAATTCCAAACCTATGTAGCTTTACACATATTTTTGTATATCTTAAAAATATTTATTTTAAGATCCCTCCAGACCAAAAAAATTTGAATAACTCCTACATTCATAATGATGGCATATCAGTATTGACCTAGAGTAATAATCACTCTGAATAATGTTATTTTATGTGAAATAAAATTATTATACAAAATTATAATGCTTCAATACCATAGAAAATTATCTATGAATTTGGGAGGTAATAGGTTCATTTTTTTTGTAAAATAACTTAAAGTAGTATAAGGTCACCAGGAAGCATACTCATGTATTAAATATTATCTTCTAAGTATAAAAATTTTTTATTAAATTATAGTCATTTAAAATTTGGACATATAAGTTATTAGGTTCCAGCTAAGGTAGGACCAAACTATTTGAATTAAGAGCATCAATATAACGGAAAATGTCTGGAAATAAGAGGCTGTCTGTTGATCAAGAAAGACAGGGTAAAACTGTATGTAGCTGAATGATTACAGCTGATATTGTGATATTGTGCTTGAGGGAGAAAATAAATTGCAAAGGAGAGGTTTATGCTTTCAATTTGGGAATATACAATATAAACAATCTCATTCATCTCCCCAGTGAATCTGCAATAAGTTTTGCATAGCTTTACACTAATACTTTTATTGTGAAGAGTTTATTTTGGGAAACATACAATGAAAGCATGTGGAAGTAAATTATGTATACAGGACAAGCATAGAAATTGAAACTACAGGGAGAGTCAGAATGACATCAGATGTGTTTTCTACTTGTATGGAAAATATAGGAGGTATCTCTAATAAATATACACATGCATGTAAAAGATTACCTTAATATGTATAAAACTTTAGTTTTATTGTTATGAAACTCTTATGAAAACATAGGAGGTATTTCGAATAAATGTACACAAACATGGTAAGGATTAGTTTCTCCTTATAATATTATACATAATATGATTTTAACTACAGTGTATGGTGAATACATAAACTTTCATTTAAAAACTGTATATTGATTTGTTGAGCATGAATAACACGCTAGACATTATATATTATTGGCATTTAACTGGTATTAGAAGAAGTACAGAGGAAAATGATACTGTGGGTAGAAATAAAACAGCCTATTCTAGAAGGAAAATAGTATAGGAATTGATAAAAATACTTAATATGTAATATTATTTATAATATATAATATATGCAATATATATTATATAGTATAAAATATGACTGAGACATTTTTCTAGGTATCAAATAAATGAAAAATATTGATTAAGAATATTGACCACAGCAATATTATAGTAGGTAATGTTCTTTCCTTGCATGTGGTTGACTTAAGTTTGATCCCAGCATCCCATTTGGTCTCTAGAATGTGCCAAGAGTGATTTATGAGTGCAAAGACAAGAATAATTCTTAGAACTGCTTGAATGTGCTCCCTCAAAAATTAAATAAATAAAACAAAAATATATAAGACATACTTATGTTTATTTAAAATTATTTACAATAGCATTTGGAATAGTGACCCGATTGCACTCACCTATAACTAAGGATGAAATCTTGTCTATTGCTACAACATGGATGGAGCTATCCTAAAGAGAAAAACAAATATCAGATGATCTCTTTGATACATGACATATAAGAAAAAATATGAGGGAAAAAGCCCAGTGAAAACAAGTTCTGAATACAAAACTGTGGTCACCAAAGTAAAATGAGAGGAGACTGGATTTAAAGGATGAGGGAGTACAGCAAATTTTGATGGAAAGATTGACACTTTGGTGATAAGTAACATGGTACCCCTTATAACAAACATTTATAGCTTCTAAACCAAATTAATTTGAATGGATACATGAATAAAATTAATTTATTTTCTAGATACTAGATGTTTATTTTCACAAAGACTCCACATTAGCCTGGAACAAGTCTTTGCTCTTCCTCTCTGTTCAGGTGTCAACTTTAGACCACAGCAAGAACTGATGTTTTTGCTCCTAGCCCTTGGAGCTCTGTGCCACAAAATCACTTATCTGTCAAATCCTGTCTTGGTATAGAACCTCAGAGTTTTGAGATGAAAAAATAACAAATATAAAGCAGTTTCTTTATATTTTTAATTTGAAATATACCAAGATAAAAAATATACTGATGGTGTTTATAAAGTCACAAAGTTTTCAGAAGTTTTTGATTCTGCTCATATGCAAGCCAGAAACTGATTCATATTCAAGTAAGAAACTTGTTATTCAAGTAGTGTTGGCACAACTGGCTAGCCACTTGCAAAAAAGTGAACTAGACCCCCAGCTAACATCATGTACGAAGGTAAAATCCAAATGGATTAAAGACCTTGACATCAGACCTGAAACCATAAGGTATATAGAACAACACGTAGGTAAAACACTCCATGACATTGAGACTAAAGGCATCTTCAAGGAGGAAACTGCACTCTCCAAGCAAATGAAAACAGAGATTAACAGATGGGAATATATTAAACTGAGAATCTTCTGCACCTCAAAGGAAATAGTGCCCAGGATACAAAAGCCACCCACTGATTGGAAGAAGCTATTCACCCAATACCCATCAGATAAGGGGCTTATATCCAAAATATATAGGGCACTGACAGAACTCTACAAGAAGAAAACATCTAATCCCATCAAAAAATGTGGTGAAGAAATGGACAGACACTTCGATAAAGAAGAAATACAAATGGCTAAAAGGCGCATGAAAAAATGCTCCACATCACTAATCATCATGGAGATGCAAATAAAAACAACTATGAGGTACCACCTCACACCACAGAGATTGACACACATCACAAAGAATGAGAACAAACAGTGTTGGCGGGAATGTGGTGAAAAAGGAATTCTTATCCACTGCTGGTGGGAATGCCAACTAGTTCAACCTTTATGGAAAGCAATATGGAGATTCCTCCAAAAACTAGAAATTGAACTCCCATTCGATCCAGCTATACCACTCCTAGGAATATACCCTAGGAACATAAAAATACAATACAAAAACCCCTCCCTTACACCTATATTTATTGCAGCACTATTTACCATAACAAGACTCTGGAAACAGCCAAGATGCCCTTCCACAGATGAATGGCTAAAGAAAATGTGGAACATATACACATATACATTATGCAGCTGTAAGGAGAGATGAAGTCATGAAATTTTCCTATACATAATGTACATGGAATCTATTATGCTGAGTGAAATAAGTCAGAAAGAAAGACAAAGAATGTATCACTCATCTATGGGTTTTAAGAAAAATGAAAGACATTTCCCAACAACAATTTTCAGAGACAGAAGAGAGGAGGGCTGGACGTTACAGTCCACTTCATGATCCTCACCACAAAGAGTGATTAGTTTAGTTAGAGAAATAACTGCATTGTGAACTATCCTAACAATGAGAATGTATGAGGGAAATAGAAAACCTGTCTAGAGTAGCTGTCTAGATTTATTTCACTCAGCATAATAGATTTCATATACATCCATATATAGGAAAATTTCATGACTTCATTTTTCCTGATGGCTTCATTGGCCATTGTGTATAAGTACCACAATTTCTTTAGCCACTCATCTCTTGTAGGGCATCTAGGTTGTTTCCAGATTCTGGCTATTGTACATAGTGGTGCAATTTATATAGGTGTGAAGAAGTGCAGAAGCTATAGGTAGGGGCGGGGAGGGGAGGAGGGATATTTGGGACATTGGTGACGGGAATGTTACACTGATGATGGGGGATGTCATCTTATATGACTGAAACCCAACCACAATCATGTTTGTAACCAAGGTGTTTAAATAAAAATTATTTAAAAAAAAGAAACTTGTTATTGTAAGTGGAAGTATCCTATGAATTTAAGTCCTTGGTTTTTTGATTCTTTTTATCGACAGATTCCTTCTGGATTGGATTGCTAATATATTTGAGTTTTCTCATAAGATCTCTCATATAAATTTGAGATAAAAACATAACATATTGATAAAATATTCTATCAAATCAGTAATAATCTAATTTTATGAATATATGTCTGGCATATTTTATGATACAATATAAAGTATATGTTTATATAGTTCTAAAATAAATATTAGAATTAAATAATGTATATTTACACAAAATCTTGGAGCAAAGACTAAAAATTAATCTGTTTTTAATAAGTTGAACTATATTTTTAATTTTTCTTAAATTTAAGCACCATGATTACAAACATGTTTGTAATTGGGTTTCAGTTATTTAAAAGAACATCCTCTTTACCAGTGCAGCCTTCCCACTACCAATGCCCCCATCTCCCTCCTCCCCTACCTTCTGCTTGTATTCGGGACAGGATTCTATTTCTCTCACTCACTACTATTGTCATGATAGTTGTTGGTGTAGTCATTTATCTAACGGCACTCACCACTCTTTGTGGTGAGCTTCGTATCATGAGCCAGTTCTTAAAGGCCTCATCTCTATGGTCTCTGGGTATTATGGGTATCATTTAATGTCTTTTATTTTTCTTAAAACCCATTGATGAGTGAGACTATTCTGTTTCTGTATCTATCTATCTCCCTCTGATTTATTTCACTCAGCATAATAGATTCCATATACACCCATGTAAAGGAAAATTTCATGACTTCATTTTTCCTGATGGCTGCATTGGCCATTGTGTATAAGTACCACAATTTCTTTAGCCACTCATCTCTTGTAGGGCATGTAAGTTGTTTCCAGATTCTGGTTATTGTACATAGTGGTGCAATTTATATAGGTGTGCAGAAAGCATTTTTGTGTTGTGTTTTTGTGTTCCTAGAGTATATACCTAGAAGTGGTATAGCTGGATTATGTGGGAGGTCAGTTACCAATTTTTTGAGGGATCTCCATATTGTTTTCTATAAAGAGTGGACTAGACAGCAATCCCACCAGAATGAGAGTTTCTTTATCTCCACGTCCCTGACAGCACTGACTGTTCTTGTTCTTTGTGATGTGTGCTAGTCTCTGTGGTGTGAGATGGTACCTCACTGTTTTGATAAACAAATGGGACTATATTAAACTGAGAAGCTTCTGTACCTCAAAGGAAAAAGTGACTAGAATACAAAGGCCACTCACAGAATGTTAGAAACTATTCACCCAATGTCCATTAGATAAAGCGCTAATATCTAAGACATACAAGTTCCTGATACAATTTAAAATGGAAAAAATCTAATCCCATCAAAAATGAGGAGAATAAATGAACAGATACTTCGTCAAAGAAGAAATACAAATGGCCAAAAGACACATGAAAAAATGTTCCACATCATTAATCATCAGGGAGATGCAAATGATCTCAACTTTTTTGAACTGCATAACTTTGTTTCATCTTTTGCGGGAATATTTTCCCAAGTGGTTCTTGTGGCACCTATATGACAATACTTGGTAGCATTTTGGATAGTCTGTGGTACCATAGATAGTACATGAGTTGGGTACAGAAAGACATATGATGTACCATTATTCCAACACCTAATTTATAATTTGGTATGTATTTCAATTTTAATAAAGATCAAGAGAATTGATCGAGTAATTAAGCAGAAAGATCATTTGATCTATACTTCATAGTTGGAATGACAATATTTAAAAAAAAGTTTAAGAAATTACATTGTGAAAGACAGCAATTCTTACAGCTTGGGGAATAGAGCAAAAACCTAAACTAATTATTTAAGCATCAATACTTGACTTATGACCTGAAAACAGATATGACTAGAAAGAGAGGTTCATTTAGTGTAAGTATATTTGAAATTCATGAGTATCCTTGAGTTATAAACTTAACCTCTGATAACGCAATTATTTCTAGAATACCTTCAGGCTATGCACAATAAAAAAAATACACTTCTGCCACACTATTAAGTATTCTTCTGTTGGCTGCACCAAATGTGTAGCTGAATAACAAGAAAAAGAGTGATTTTCTTAAAAAATTACAATTTAGAGATGTTGTGTTTGAAGCTTAGAAAATCAATATAATATATGACATATTTCATTCCAAATAAAAATAGTCATATATGCAATTTGTTAAACTCAAGTGGTTAACTAATTATTGGTTGAAATCTACACACAATAAAATATTATTGGCAGAAGCTCCAGGGGTATTTGTTAATGAGATGTTAGGAAAAAATCATGCAAAATAAAATGAGATTCACATTACACAATGCCCTATTCATAAAATGCAAACAAACAAACAAACAAAAACACCCATTAAACTTTGGAAATCTTAGGAAATGACCTTAGGATATAAATTTTGAACACTGAGCTTCCAGAAGTCAAGAGAATGTGAATTGGATAATGGGATTTACATATTTTCACCATAAAAATGAAAATAGTATGATATTTCTGAGTATGTACTCATATTTTTATCTATGAATAAATGGATCAATGATATACAAATGAACATGAGATGACTATTTGATTCAGATAACTTTATCCATCAGGATTCAAGCAAAAATTCAATCTACTATAGATCATTAAAGCAATATGACTATTGAAAAGCACCAAAAATGAAGAATAATATAAGGCATCTGAAAACTCAGAGACTAATAAAGGAACAAAAGTAGAGGAAGATATAATTTTTTAACTTTAGAGTAAGAAAGTTATACTCTATTGCCTGGGTTTAAAGAAGTGGCTCATATGAACACTAGATCTGTGGTAATGAACTGGGTTCTAGCACTGATGCAAAAAGCAACAAGAAGGAAACATTCTGAATCTTTTCAATTGTGATATGATCTGCCAACCTATCATGAATTGAACCTAATTACTGACTATTTATTTTAAAAGTCAGGTTTACACGGTTGTGAGCAATAGTTTTTCTATGTAAATATCACGGCAAGCATGAATATGAAGCAGGAAAATGGATGGTGTGGGTTGTGGGTTTGAAATGAGTTCGCAGGAAGTAATCAAACTTAGACATGGTTCAAAGAAGTTACTGTCACTAGCCCTAAAATATTATCACCCCCTAATGAAGTGTGAAGGCTGAACCCCTTTGTTGAACACATCTGATAAAACTAACTGACATCATTGCTAGTTTCAGAAAAGGAGGAGTTGCATGAGAATGGAGAAAATTTAGCAGAATAAAATGGTATGGGCATTAAAGAGATCCACTTTCTTTTAAATACACTTTTAAAAATTCAAAGTTCATACTCTATGTCAAGATACTGATTAATTCGTATCTACAAAACTATCTAGGCTAAAGCAATTTAAAGGGTATCCATATATTTATTACCTTGTTGCTTAAACTCAGAGCTCTCTTCTGAGAACCTTGTGCTCACTTATATATTATAGAATTTTCTTCCTCATTACTTTCAAATAAAATAATTTTACTTCGATATTATTCTCCCAAAAATCTTTTCAGTCAGAAAAAGTGATTAATCTAAAGAGAATATCGATAGATTTTGGACTGATTTTTTTATTCCTGAGTAATTAGATGGTCAGGAACAATATCTATATCATACAGATCAATTGGATCTCTGGGTCAATTTGACAATTGTCAAGTGGAACTGAGAGGTTGCTAGTAAGCCATTATAGTTGTGCTTATGGCAGACTTTCTCAGTCCCGACCCATTCAGTCACTTGCCAGGGTGATTGAAGTAAGTAGAAAGGAAAATTATAAAAACCACTTTTAAAAGTATTATCTTTCTTCCTTCCAACTGCACATAAAAAGAAATACAAAATTTACTTAGAGCAATTATTATAAAAAAAACTGGCCCTAATAATTAAACCTAATTATTGACCACTTATTTTATGTTGGATTTACACAGATCAGAGCAACAGTCTTTCTATGTAAATGTAGAATGGCCAATATTTAGCTTACTCATGCATAAGTTCATTTCTTCATATAGTTTGTGACTACCATATAGAATAAGAATAAACTATTTTGATGTTCTTTCATAAATAGTTAGAATTTTTCAGGATTTCTGAAAGTTATACTTGTTTAATGGAATATGGAATATTTTATTGTTTTTAACAATTACAGAATTTTCTTTATTTTTATTAACTCGAACAGTAAACATCACAAATTGTGAAAACAAACCACTATCTCCCACAATAGGAGGCCTCAGAAAACTGGCTCCTTGATGAAGCTGCCAGTAGCTTGTTTAATTGCCAGATTAAAAAGTATTGTATTGCATTAAAAACAGAAAAAGAAACAAAAGACTAATAAAAATATTTTCCCTGGCCCTTGTCCTAAATCTCATTTCTAAAAGTTATTTAAGACACTCCTTTTTAATTACTATTAGCTCTTTTTAATAGAATTTTTATTTAGAAATTGCTGCAGTTATAATCCTTGGTGTCATTTATTAAATATTTCTCAAATCTTAAGACTCAAATAAGACAATTTCCTTAATCCTCATTTGCCAACTAAAGGTGAACCATAATGATTTGTGTATAAGTAGGCTTCAAGGAACAGTATTAGTTCTATCCATTCTTTTTTTCTGTCAGTTTGCTACAAATATGCAGACTGACCACTCTGTTAGAGATGGTCGTATTTTGTTTGTTTTGCTTGTTTTGTTTGTTCAACTGTGTTTAGGGGTTTAAAACTGGCTTTGTTCTCAGGGATTACTCAAGGACCACTACTCAGAGGACCCTATGTTTATACTGAAGATTGTAGCCAAGTGGGCAATTGCAAGAAATATTCCAAAATACCTATACTTTCTTTTTTTTTTTTTTTTAATTTTTGGGCCACACTGGTGATGCTCAGGGGTTACTCCTGGCTATGTGCTCAGAAATCGCTCCTGGCTTGTGGGACCATATGAGACGTTGTGGATCAAACCCACGTCCATCCTGAGTCAGCCGCATGCAAGGCAAATTGCCTTACCACTGCCCTATTGCTCCAACCCTTTCTATACTTATGATCAAGATTTTGATCTTAAATAAAAATATGTAAAAAAAATAATTTAATGTTTATCAATATATGTATTATCTATTGTGCTTTGAGTATGTTCTAACATAGAATAACTTAACATGTGTTGTCTGATATATTGTTAAAAACAAAATCTGGGAGCCGGGTGGTGGCGCTGGAGGTAAGGTGCCTGCTGCCTTGCCTGCGCTAGGACGGACCACGGTTCGATCCCCCGGTTCCCATATGGTCCCCCGTGCCTGCCAGGAGCAACTTCTGAGCGCATAGCCAGGAGTAACCCCTGAGCGTCACTGGGTGTGGCCCAAAAACAAAACAAACAAAAAAAAAAAAAATCAATTTATACTATAAAACCAAAAATCAACTAGTGATTAGTTGGTAGTGTTGTCAGCCTTTAAATCAATGTCTTCAAGAAAATGTTTCCATGTACTTCTAAGATTGCATTTATCTTCAATTCTTTTCCTATATTACATGGTACAGAGCAAAAAGCTAAGCATAGAGTATTTGTTAATAATGGCAGGTATTAGTTTATGCTTCATGCTGTGAGTACATAGACTGCCAGAGGAATATTTTAGGCTGTATATGTCACCATGTAGCTTCATCATTAATAAACAAGCAACCATTAAAGTTTTAGGGTGAGGGAAGTGTTAGATATAATAAGTGATAAAAAATGGATTATATCTGACCTCATACTCAGGAATCTAAGCTCCACTATTAACCCCAACAAAACTTTAAGAACAATGAGAAAACAAGGAATTTTAGCTGCTTCACAAGACAGAAGTCCAGGCAAATTCTCATTTCTGAAAATTCTTGGGACTGATTGAGTTGGAATTCAAATCAACATTATATATAACAGCAATGCAAATTATATAATAACAGGAAGAGAACTTCAAGAAACTCAAAGGATAACTGATTCATATTATAAAAGAATAAAACATAAGTGAACTGGCTAAAGAATACAAAAAATCAGACTATTGCAATAGAATTTTAAATGTCACAGCCCTGAATAGGAAGGCCATTAAAATAATGAAGAGGTGGAAAAAAGAGGTAAAATGTTTTTAAAGAAACTTATATTTAATGGGTAATAGTAATGGGAATAATATCCAAATTGCTGGAATACCAGAAGTAGAGGAGGAAAAATAAAAGGAAAGAATGACTGGTAGGAGAGATAATAGCTCAGACTTCATTAGTCTCTTGAGAGAATCAAGATTCATATTAAAGAGATTCTTCTTATATATTCAAGAGTCTTAAAGAGTACCCCAAACAGACTTAGAACAACATTAAGATACATTGTAATTAAGTTACAAGGTGTATAATGGAGATATAACTTAGCAGATAGGATTCTTGTCTTGCATGCAGCCCACCTGGGTTTGATCCCTAGCTCGAATCTCCGGCTTTCTCATATGGTCCCATATGGTCTGCTTAGTTCTGCCAGGAGTGATACTGAGTGAAGAGCCAGGAGTAAGCCCTGAGCACTGCTGGACATGGCTCAAAACAAAACAAGAACAAAAAAAATACTCATTGTAATCAAAAGAGTAAGAACCAAAGAAGGAGAAAACTTAAACATTAGAGAAATGAAAAGCCTCAAATACAGGGGAAACAATATAAGGTTTAGAATTGGTTTCTCAGGTGACACTTTACAAGTATCACTTTTTTTTTTGTAAAAGTGACACTTTGAAGTATTGAATAAGAAATATTTTCAGGGCCAGAGTATCAGAAAAGCAGGTGGGGCATTTGCCTTGCATGTACTCTGTCCCTGTTCAATCCTTGACATCCCAGGTAGTCCCCCACTACCTTCGGGAGTAATTCCTCAGCACAGAGTCAGGAGTAACCTGGGAGCATCATCCAATGTGGCACAAAACAAAAACAAAACAAGCAAACAAAAAGAAATATTTTTTGATTAGAATCCACTACCTTTCAAAGTTTTCATTTAGATTTAAAGGAGAGATAAAAAACATTCTCAGATAACCCTGTGGTGTAGAGATCAAGTAGGGATACTTATACAAACCATGAGATCC
>PVKC010043954.1:0-11690 GCA_004027635.1 Crocidura indochinensis | reverse complement strand
GATAAACACAAATAGTCTATGGGATTTAAGAAAAATAAAAGATAGTATAGCAATAATATCCAGAGATAATAGAGATAAGGGCCATAATGGTCAGTCCATGATATAAAATTTACCACAAAGAGTGGTGAGTGCAGTTAGAGAAGTAACTGTACTAACAACTACCATAAATACAATGCCTGCCTCAAAAGCAGGCAAGGGAAGAGGGAGGAGGAAAATGAGGGACATTGGTAGTGGGAAAGTTTCACTGGTGAAAGGGAGTGTGTATGGTATGGTTGAAACACAAACATAAACATGCTTGTAATCATGGTGCTGAAAAAATAAACTATTTTTAAATGGATCAGGAGATCATAAACATCAAGAAGAAAATAAAGGAGGAGTCTTGGAGAAACTAAACGCATGAGAGTTGGAAAAAATTAGAATAATGAGTATAGAGGCTTTGAAAGAGGAGAGTTTAAGAAGGGAAGGAGCAGCAAGGAGTGATAATCAGTGGGTAAGGCTCTTGCCTTGAAGGAGATGAACAGGTTCTATCCTTGTTACCACATATGAAAACCTGTGCAGAGTCAAGCACAACCACTAAAAAATCACCAGGTGTGGCCCAAAAATTGAAAAAAAAAAGAGTTGAGAGAGGAAAAAAGAAGACTAGGCTCTGTGAAAGCATATGATGGAAGGCACAGGCATATGATGAAGACCCAGCTTCAAGAGTCCCATTTATTTCAAGATGTCTGGAGTTTCCTAGGATATAAGAAGAAACTTTGCTCTTAAGGGAGGAGACTGATGTCTCTTGGCAAAGCTTTAAATGGTGGCACGTCTTTCATGTTGGTGGTCAGTAGGCAATCTGATTAAAGTTGAAAAAATTCTCAGTGGATGCAAGACAGAAAGAAGACAGGGAAAGCTGCACAGCTATTCCTCAGCATGATATCACATAGTTTCATGGTTCTGAAGAGACTAGAAGGTCAAAAGTTATGAGTTGAAAGTAATTGGCAAAGGAGAGGAAGCTGGGTTAGTTTGGACTCTAACCCTGGGCCCCTAAAATTGTAGCCCCTGAATTCCAAGTCCCCTTCTCTTCTCTTTCTGATGTTACAGATCCATTTTTGGCATATAGGCCTTCTATCTTGAGAATTCTTCAGCGTTTTACTATAAATATCTTTCCTTATAGGTTGATACCTTTGATTCCTTAATATCTTGTATTAACTTATCTTTATCTTCTCGAGATCTTAACTGTTTCCCTCCAAATTCTGCCATGTTGTTATTTTCCTGACTCATTGGTCATGAGATGACTGACTGAATGGGTTAAAGCCAAGAATTGGATGGCACAAATCTGCCTAAAATTAAGAGAAAAACAATATTTTGGGGGTTGGTTATTGCACTAAGTAAACATGAGGAGTCCAGATTCCACACTGATGATGAGGAAAGATATTGAAATCTCGCAGGGCTTTAGATGTGGAGATCTAGGCTTACAGAAAAAAGGGAGGGCATAGCTTTACTGGGAATAGATAACCAAAGACGAGCACTAGAGGATTGTGAGTTTATTTTGTAACATTCTGAGTTTGAGATGCATTTGAGCTATTTATTTATCTATTTGTTTATTATTAAGTTGTCATAATTTACAGTTATTCTGAGTTGAGTTTCAGACATACAATGCCCCAACTATAAATAGAATATATAGTTCACTAGTACACGTAGAATATTCTCATGATAATTATGCTCTAAGATATAACTCAAATATACATAAATTAATAAATATAAGAAGCACCTGAAGCATTTTTCAGGCAGATGGAGGTTTGGAAAGATAGTAAAATGCTATGTGCTTACTCAATATCCAGCAAAACCAGATTTAAATCCTGGCACCCCATATAGTCCCTGAACACCAGCAGGAGTGATCGGTATGTGCAAAGACAAAAGTAAACACAGTACATTTTGGGTATGTCCCAAAATGATAAAAGTGATAATAGCAATAGTCAAAGATAAGTCCAGGGTGGAAGTGTTCAATACAGATAATATGAAAGTGATAGGTATATGTAAAAGTTTCAGGAACAATGGAAAAAGGCACAACCAAATCTTGGGAAGTTTTAGAATTCCATGTCTGGATAGAAAATGAGCCTGAAAAGACTTTGTAGAGAGGTAGAAAAAGACTATAAGAACCAAAAATTGCATAATCACCATATCCCAGAGGAACAGCAGTAGTCAATAGTACCCAAGGCAACACTGCAAAGAGCCACAGGAAGTAGAAATTCCCTACACTTGGTGAATGTAGGGATGTGGAGATTATTAATGAACTAATGACTCTGTTAATGGAGTGATTGAGAAAATGGGAGCATCAGATAGTATCAATTACTTTTGACAAAAGAAAAGGCTGTTATCTGCTAGCTTGATTACAACAGGGAGAAAAGCAATAGACAGCAGCCAGAGGAAGATGTGGAATCTCTTGCTTGTTTATTTGAAGATAAGAATTTATAGACAGTAGGAAGTGTATTTATGGTTATTAGAGAATCCCTACAGGGAAAGAGTAGCTGCAGAATTAAGAAAGATTTGATGAAGAAATAAGAAAATAATAATACATAAATAAAGTCATGGGAGTGGGATTCAAAGATAGAGTAACCAGAAACAGTTCTGGGAGAAGAGTGCATTCTGGATTCAGCAGGAGATGAGAAGCAGGGTGAGGACCAGTGCAGATGTAGAGGGCATGAGGTTGGCACCAAGATGCTTAATCCCTGCTTCATGCTTTCTACACTCTTAGCAAAGCAGGAGGAGGTGCCATCTGCTGAGAGAGAAGGCAAACATTAGAAAGGAACAGGCATGTCTTAAAAAATGTGTTTGAGAACAAGAAAGTCAAATAATCCAAAAAATTTAGAAGATTCAATCAGGTTTAAGAGATTTTTCTGCAGTTGATTATATATCTAGAGTGGAAGTAGAAAAGCTTGTAATGCAAGATTAGAATGATTCACTGGGTCCCCAATTGTTCACCCCAAGAAACAGAGGACTGATCTCTTCCTGTCCCAAGGAAACTTCCTTAGCCTGAGACAACATATTTCCTATAAACAGTTACACATAAACGATCCCATAGTTCAACATGTACACTCTTGACATTTTCATTCCTCTTCTACCACTTTCATCTAGTTCTGGATAGCACCTGGATAAAGTTAAAACACAAAATACTAATATAAAACTTACAAAAAACATGAAGAAAATGTGACAACAGGCAAGACAAAAATTTTAACATTTACCGTCTTACCTGATCAATAAAGAGGTCTAAGATGGATTATCTTAACAAGGTTGTTTTGAGTCTTTTCATTTTTTTCAAAGTCCATTCATCTACATTTTATTTACTCATAAAACGATTAATATGATTAGTCATAAGGATAATCTAATTATTTTTATATTTAATTCTGGAAAGAGATCAAGGGTATATCAGATATGGGGTCACCTAAAAGGGTATTTGTGTCATTAATATCCAAAGACCTCAAATTTGAGAACATCTAATGTGGATATGTTAACCATTCTGGGGAATGTAGACTTCAGTTTTTAAATTCATTAGCTTTTTCTCCCCCTCGTTTTTACCACTGGCACACCTAACCACACCTCCAGGATAGGGGGCTGAAAAAAAAGACTAATTTTCCTACCATTTGCAAGGAGAAAAATCACTGTACACTGTCTTTGTCCAAAGTTGTTTTCTTCATCTAGTGCTTTAGGGACATCTGTGACGGAATGAAACCCCTGCCGGGTGGGAAAGGACATTTTTCTGCATGTGGAGAGGCCAGAACTGTATGGTCAATGCCTGACCACAGTCTATGAATCTAAAACTAATCTCACAGAGCCTGAGGCTGGTCAGAGAACCCAGTAAATGCATCATTTTTTTCTGGGGGCTTTGAACTAAGCACACTGTCTGTACAAGTCTCTATGGTATGCCTCCATGTGCATTACTGTTTTACCAACATTAGCAAAGTAAGAATTATCTAAATATATATATAAGCATGAAAATAAAAAAAAGTCTCTGGAAGATCTACAGAAGAAAAATAGTGCCTGCCTCAAACAACCACCACCACCACAACAACAACAACAAAGACAATAAAAGAGTAAAACCATCATCAGGCAACCAAGAATAAAATGCAAGAGACTGGACAAGACTGTTTTTCAGAGATGAGTTAGGAAGATGTTTGTGGAAGTCAGGATATTAATATCTCAATCTAGCTATGGGTACAATCTTGTGAGTGACAGGAAATAGGTATCTATAGATGTTAATGGTCAAGCTATATTTTCATCTATGTTTGTTCTTGGTTTATGAGACCTGGTTTTTAGCTTCCTAAACACTTGAAAGTTTCTGAGTGATGAGAACAATGAAATCCTCTCCTATTACAATATTTGGAATCTTGTTCTCAATTCTGAAAGTGCTTCAGCATTGCACAGGGAAAATGGGTGGCTTGTTATTAATAAACTGAGTTTTATCATCCAAACTAAGTTGAGGTAAATATGGTAAGTTTTAGGTAGGGCCTGAGAATGGTTATTTCTGGTTGCTATGGAAATCAGCCATGAATAGAAATTCAGACCTTTTTGTTCCTCTTGATTTTCAGAAAAGGGGAAGACATGAATCAATCACTAACAGTCAGTGGTTTGATTAATTACACCTATATAATGGAGGAAAATCAGAAAGTTTTCAAGTACTATCACGTTAAGTCTCATGCTCCAGGAAGATCAGAAGTTTCATTTTTAAGGATAGCTCACCCTGTATGTCTCTTCATCGGGCTATTAATTTGTATCCCTCCATATCATTCATAATAAATTGGTGATTTAATAAGTAAATAGGTTTCCTGAGTTCTGTGAACTTCTTTAGAAAATTAATCAAACTCAAGGAGGGACTCACAACCAGTCAATCAGAAACCTGAGTGTCAGCCTTGGCAGTCAGCTAGCCCCAGAGAGAGTGGACTTGAGGAACTTAGCTTTTTGCTTGTGGAATCTAATGTTACCTGCAGGTAGCTATGTTAGAAATGAGTGGATTTTTAAGCACTCTGCTAGGTTTTTTAGATATGTTGAGGACTAACCTTCATATTGTAATCAGGTACCTCCAACAGGGAAAACAGGTCTTGTTTGCCTTCAAAAGATTTTTTTTTTAATCAAAAACCCCAAACTGTATGGGTCCAGATATCCATATCGTGCTTTGAAAGATGTCCTTGAATTTCAGAGAGAAATTAGTTGCATGCATTCCAAGCGAGGATATGGCTGAGTCTATTCCATTTCTTAAATGTCTAAGAAATATCAAGAGGATCTATTAAGCTAAAGGACCCATGTTAATGCAACATTAGAGAACTTGATTAGAGCCCAGAACTCGGGAAAATCATTTTCAGCTTCGCACATGCTACATTGCACATGTAATATGTTGTGTTTGATGTTATTTGTCATTTATTAAATGTATATGCTAATCTGAAGTGTTCCATTTCCTGAATAGAGGATGTTAAAAAGTTCAGTCTCACTTCACACTCACAACCAAGAAACCTGATTTTCTGAGTTCTTTTTGACAAAGCCCAGACTGAGGGTCAAAGAAGAATTTCTTAAAATTCTATTTATTGAGTGTCCAAGGCTATAAATATGTTGGGACTAGCATAACTGAATTAGACACAGCCTCTGCCCTTCAGAGGCTTACAGTTCAGTGAGGAGAAAGAGACACACAGAACCAATTAAATATAATATGTCAAATGCAATAATACAGTTACATCAAATGCATCAAGGAATACAAGAGGAAAAAGATTCATTCTTGTGGGGGTTTGGTAAAGATCTGTGGAGGCAGCATCTAAGCTGAGACATATGGAGAAGTGATTCTGGTTTAAATAGAAGAAGGAAAATTTGAGAAATAATTCAACCTTTTTAAAAGTAAAAGATTGTCAAAGTGAGTTTCTTGATGTCAAGTTGAGATGCCAACTTGAAACATATCAGAGTGTCAAGTTGCGTGGGAAACTAATCCTCCCATATAAAGACCGTGCATGGGCATGAAGGAAAACATGCCCCACTACTCCTGAGGCGGACATTTGGAGATTAATACTAAAGGATCTGGGGAGAAGACAGTGGAAATTTTATAGAGATATTTTCTTTTTTTTTTCTTTTTGGTTTTTGGGCCACACCCGGCTGTGCTCAGGGGTTACTCCTGGCTGTCTGCTCAGAAATAGCTCCTGGCAGGCTCGGGGGACCATATGGGACACCGGGATTCGAACCAACCACCTTTGGCCTTGGATAGGCTGCTTGCAAGGCAAAAGCTGCTGTGCTATCTCTCCAGGCCTGAGACATTTTCTTCTTAAGTCTTCGTTATCCTAGAAGAGTCCCATTCTACTGCCCACGACCCTCTTTACCTGAAAGCAATTTGGAATCTGCTGTCACTTTCATGAACAGTGTGGGGAGAAAACATGGCATTTATAATCATGAAAACAACAGTATGGAAATAACCTCCATTAACTTTTTATACTATATTTTTAAAATTTCTTGGGGATTTTAAATAAATATTTTTCTTATTTGAGAATTGTTCTTAATAGATTTAGTATTTTTCTCAATGTCATCTTTCACAATTTTTTAATTTAAAGCATTGTAATTTATACTTTATCCATAGTTGAGTTTTAGACATATGTTTCAACACCAATACCACCACCAGTGTCAACTTCCCTCTACCCATGTTCTCAGAATCCATACCATTCTGCCCCCCCCCACGCAACCTGCCAGCATAATAAACTTTAATCAGATATTTCCTAACTATATAAAATGTGGCAATTCCAAATGTATTCATCATTTCTATATGTTAATATTTATTGTAATACATTTTGTAATTCTTTTTGACTACTTTCAGAGCTCTAGTTTTACTCTGCGATGGTGTGCTTGTGAGTGTGTGTGTGTGTGTGTGTGTGTGTGTGTGTGTGTGTGTGTGTGTGTGTGTGTTTAGGTCTATGATTTTTCTTAAATTCATTTTGTAACTTTTTAAAGTTAGGTATCTATTATATAGGACCAGTTTTCCTAATGTCAGACACCCCTTTCTATTTCCACTAGTTTCAAACATTGGTGCACCTCATCATTACAATATATAGGAAAATTTATTACTAAAATTTTAGTCTTTGTTATTAATTTGTATCTTTTATGAAGTACCTCTTCTTTAATGATTAGACCTTCATAAATTTGGTATCAGATGGTGAAAGTCCATTCTTTTGATCATCTTTTTCAAAATTGCCTGCCTTTTATCTTCCATTTAAATTTTAGAATCTGTATGTCAATTTCCATAATAATCTCATTGCAACTTGGAATGAGGATACCATGAAAATTTTAGATAATGTTGAGAAGTTATAATTTTAAAATAAATCTCTCAGCCATAAATATTAGGTATTCTTCCATGTATAGCCAAACATTGATTATTATGTAATTTTTCATTAATAGCTATAATAATTTTGTTCGATATATTTACTTCCAGCAACACTATTTTATTTTTATTATTACTATTTTGAGCAGGGCACATTGTACTTGGTTGTTTTGATTAAGAAGGCTTTTGACTTTTTTGCATTAATTCTGCTATATGCCCACTCTAATATTAATGGTTGTTAATTAATTATCTCAGTTGTTAATAAATTGTCTTAGGTTACCTAAAGTAGTTAAAATATTATCTCCAAGTAAATAAAATTTTGTTTTTATCAACTTGCTTCTTTCCTCGCTAATAGAGTAAGATATTTAATAAAAGTTTAAACTATAGCAAGTATTTGCATGTTTCCTAATTTTAAAGGGAATGCTTGTTTAAACAGTACTTTGTGTGTTTGCTAATTTTTTAATATTTCCATATATTTAGTTTATTATTTTAATGATAGTGGTAGATTAAAAATGTCTTTGAACATCTATTAGGATAAATAAATGGTTTTGCTACTTTACTCTGTTAAGTAGTAATTATAATAATGGATTTTATTATGTATAACCTCCCAAATTTGCATCTATAGCCCTGAATTTTCAAACTTTTTGCTTGAGTAAGTGAAATTTACCCCAGTGGATAAATTTGTGTTCAGGGAAATACAATGGATTAATCCTTGACACTACTTTTATTATCATATCGCATCCAATCTACTAGGAAATATTAGTACTTTACTTTCAAAATGCATCTGAAATAAAAATCATCTCCATATTTATCATGGTTTCCCCAGCCAACAACCTGTTATACCTGGAAGACTTAAGTTGCTTCTTTGATTCCATGATTATTCCCTTTATTATATGCCCAAAGATGTGATCAAAATGGTCCTCCTGAATCCTCAGAACATTAATGTCCTTCCTATCACACTTAAACTAAAACAGAACTGCAGGGCTGAAGCAATAGCACAGCAGGTAGGGCATTATAAGCCTTAAATACAGTCAACCTAGCTTCAATTCCCAGCATCCCATAAGATTGCCAGGACTAATTTCTGAGCGCAGAGCCAGGAGAAACCTCTGAGCACTACTAGTTGTGGCTCAGAATACAAGTAAGTAGAAAGACAGACAGACAGACAGAAAGAAAGATAGATAGATAGATAGATGATAGATAGATAGATAGATAGATAGATAGATAGATAGATAGATAGATAGATAGATAGATAGATAGATATGAAACCTGTTTCTATAGCCCACAAAACTCAATAATCTGTCTGGCCAAGATGCTTCTCTACAATTCTCATTTTCTTCTTGCTTTCTATGGTTTCATAACAATAAAATAATTTTTCCTTCCATGCTACCATGTTAGTCCTAATAGAGGTCTTGTTCTACTAAAAAGATATTTTCCTGGATTCTTACCTTTCTTTTATTTATATTTCTCCTGAAATCCATGCTGGGGAAAATCTTTTGGAGGGGGGGGGGTTGTTCAGGAGTTACTCCTGGATCTGAGCTCAGAAATCTCTCCTAGTAGGCTCAGCAGACCATATGAGGTGACAAGGATCAAACCTGGGTCAGTCTGGGATCAGCAAGGTGCAAAGCAAACATCCTACAGCTGTGTTATCACTCGGGCCCCAGGGAAAACTCTTGAACACTCTCCAATTGGAGCTATACATGCTCATCATTCTTTATGTCCTTGTCCAACTCATCATCCCTGGGCATTTTTTTAATATATATATATATATATATATTGTATATATCTTTGCCATTGCTTACAAGGAATATCTCAAGTATTATTCTATCAGATAATGTCTACTTTGCAATTGATATATTACCAGATCTTAACACAGTTCTCTGGAGAAGGGAAAGCCCATATTTAATATCTTAAATAGGTATGGAATGAAACCCAAGTTTCATTGGGTTAAAACTGAAACTAGTTAATTAATATAGTAGTCAGCATTACTGTATTACTTAAATCAGTAATCTAAATTTATACCCGAAAAACTTAGAGACAATAACTGTGTTAAACTCAAAGCAAGCAATGGGAGGAAAATAATATAAACGAGAGAGGGATAACAAATAATGAATCATAGAGAGAATATAAAGTATAGATACACATACAAAGAAAAAATACAGGAAACATCAATAAAGCCAAAAGCTGGCTATTTGGGAGGAAAAACAGTAATATTGATAAATCTCTAGGCTTACCAAGAAGAAGAAATAACGATCACCATTGGGAATGAGAGACCACAAGAGACCAGTAAATAAAGCCTAGTGACATTGTTGTTACTGTTGATGTTATTACTGTCATTACTACTAGATAAAAACAAACTTCAAAAACAAAAAAGGTGTGTGTAATAACAAGAAAAAGAGTTTAAAAATCCTCAGTATGTATGTGAACACTAAAATATTTTCATCCACACAAAACAGCATTGATCAAAATGAACAAAGAAAGAGATCCAAAAATTACAGCTGGAGACATTAATGTTCCTTCTCACTACTTGAGCAAGTTTAAAAAAGTTAGGCAGTCATGGGGGGCCTGAATTATAGTACAGCTTGTAGAACTTGCCTTGCATGCTATAGACCCATATTTAATCCCCAATATCATATCAAGTGAGCCTTACCAGAAGTGATCCATAGCACAGATCTAGGAGTAATCTCTGAGGATTACTTGTATGATCTCCCAAATCTCCATCCCTAAGAAAACAAACCACTGGGATCTAGCTCAATGGGCTAGTTTGTTTATTTGTTTGTTTGTTTGTTTTTGCAGGGGACCACAACAGCAGGGCTCAGGGCTTATTCCTGGATCTGCTCCCAGGGAGTACATGCATAGAATGCAGTAGGATCAGGTTTAGTGCCCTGATGTGTTGCTAAGCACCTTATGGGAGCAACCACTGAGCACCCAGACAAGAATATCTCTTATGTACGGCCACATATTTTGTCCTGAAGAACAGACAAACAAAAAAAAATTTGAAGTCAGAGAGAATAGCTCCTCTAACATCAATATAATTTAGAGGAATAAAACAGAAAGATAATAGGAAAATCAACAATTATTCAGAGTTAAGAAATATTCATAAATAACTTGGCAGAGTGACAAAAGTCACAAAAATGTCTTCTGTATTAAGCTTAGAAAAATGTTTAGTTTGGAAATGTTCTCCTTTCCAAATTTTCTATTTTATTTTTTGTTTTGGGGTCACATTTGGTGGTGCTTAGGGCTTACTCCTGGCTCTACACTCTGGCCTGCTCTTGGCAGGCTCAGAAATCTTACTGAGATTGGCCACATGCAAAGTAAGTGACTTACCATTGTATTGTCTCTCCTGCCCTCCACAAATTTTCTTTACCATTGCCTTTACAAGAAGGATGCTCTCCCATGACAAGGAACCAGTTTTATGATTCTCTAAAGAGAGGGATCCTGGTTCCATTTTTTTTCCCTCCACAGCCAGTTTTTAGGAATTTGCATTAAAATAATTCTGGGATCCAGGCCACACTTTTCTGTTGTCCTGTGGCCTTATAGGACACATTCTGTCTCAGACTATAGGTATGTAATATAGGGGCTAAATAACTACCAATAATTCCTGTATTGGGAGCTGAAAAAAATGTTTAGAATCTTTTAAAGATTAAAAAAATAAGTTCCTGTTAAATTACACCTTATTTTTCTTAAAACAAAAATCATCCTTGGTCCCTTTGTATGTTTGTTTACAAGTTGGATTTACCCCAAAACAGAGATTGTCTTACTTGTAAACCTGGGTGGGATTGGCTCAGTATAGCCTGAGCTATCTGTCTTTACTGCCTTACCCAGCTGTGGTCTCTGTACTCAAAAAATAAATGGCAATTCTGGCAGGCAGCTTGCTCTCCATACGAGGTAGATGACTGCCAGACTACACATATTTCACCCTTAGCCTGGTTTGCATAATTTCATTTGTGACCCTGATTCAGACACTTCACCTGAGGTCAGAGATACAGTGTGTGTGGGTGACTTTACAAGTTCCCCCTAATTTTTAAGTAATTTCCCAAAATTGATTTTGGACAATACTATAACCAGGAAGGTGTTTGCCTTGTAAGCAACTGACCAGCTTTGATCCCCAGCACTTCATATGGTCCACCAAGCATGCCAGAAGTGATATCTGAGCACAGAGCCAGGAGTAAATCTAGCACAAAACTGAGTGTGGCCTCCCCCCAAAAAAAGAAGGAAAAGAAAAACTTAAGCTTGTTTTTCAAGCTCTTGTTCTCTCTCAAACATGTATTCCTCCTTTCACTATCTTCACATCTTTCTAAATAAGTGTCAATAAAAATTGTCTTGTTTAAAAAAGTAATTTCTCAGAAGTATTTCACAAATTACTTTG
>PVKC010043953.1:0-11678 GCA_004027635.1 Crocidura indochinensis | reverse complement strand
CAGGGATCAGGATTACTATGGTGGTACCCACAGAACCAAAAGGGGTGCTAGGTATTCACACTGGGTTACTCACATGTAAGTCCTTACTCCTCTACTGCCTTTCCAGCTCAAGTCTCAGAAAAATATTTTATTGTTTTTTTGGGCCACACCCAGTGATGCTCAGGTGTTACTCTGCTCATAAATCACTCCTGGCAGGTTGTGGAGACCATATGGAATGATGGCGATTGAACCAGAGTCAGCTGCATGCAAGATAAATGTCTTGCTTGCTGTGCTATTGTTCTGGCCCCAGGTCTCAGAAATTTTATTTTATTTTTTGCTTTTTGGGCCACACCCTGTGATGCTTAGGGGCTATCTTGGCTATGTGCTCAGAAATTGCTCCTGGCTCAGGGAACCATATGTAACTCTAGAAATCGAGCCAAGGTCCATCCTGGATCAGCTGCATGCAAGACAAATTCCCTACTGCTGTGTTACTGCTCCACCCCCTGGGCTTAGAAATTTTAAAGGAAAATTGTGGAATTTTGAAATATTCTTCTCTTATGTGAAAATTGTGTTGAAAGCATAATTATGTTTTCAACTAATTTTCAGGTTCATAGTGGTAGAACCTATTTTAGTTCACCAGTCCATCATAAGTGATTGCAGTTTCTTTTTAATATAAAATGAGACTACATTAAAATGAAAAAGAGGTTTTTACTTCAACTTGTATGTATGCCTTATTGAGAGAATGTTCACCTACATTACTTAGTAAGTATAAACTGATGTATTTTCAAATGTATTTTACTAGAAATATCTCCAGATTCTTAAATATAAAATGATCCCAAAGAACTTAGGCATCATATTTGTATTTTTGTTGGCTTTCTACTACTTGCCTATCTACATTTGGTTTGGGCAGATTGCCTCATTTTTCTAATATTCTGGGTATTACACAATTTTATCCAAATCACCAGCTCTATCTCTGACAGGAACTCCAGTTAGTACTATAAGAGACAAAAGAAAATATTTAATATGTAAAGTTTTAGCAGGGAAAATTTTAATGGTTAAAGTCATTTTGGGGGCCTTTTCTGGCTTACAGTTGCATCTGACATACTTTGGTAGCCATATGATCCCATGCTAGGCATGGATCCCTGGGCCTTGTACATGATAGGAATGTGTACTATTGCTGTAACTACATTCCTAGCCCAGGTTAAGGAAATATTTGGTCATCACAAGTTGAAGATAAATGTGCTACTGGTTCTACTGTGTGGGGATCAGATATGATGCATAATCTATAATCCAGAACCTCTCTCTCCGATGAAGAGCTAGCCAGCTCCATTGTCAGCACTGCCAAGATCTAGAATCATACTTATGGTATTTCCACATGCAAGAAATTCAAGCTAAACTACAACAGCAAATGATATATGATACACAGCAGATGTAAGTAAAAATAAAACTCTAGAAGTACTGTAAGAAAATCTATCTTTCTAGCATGTGGAAGGAACGTGAAAAGAAGAGAAAGCCTCAACAGAGCCTGGTTCACAAATACCAACTTGATAGAAGATTGAGGGAGAATTAAACATTAGAAGAGAGAGGCTGTGTATAATAATTTCCCCACTTTACAAGCAAGAAAATGGATGCTTACAAAACTTAAGTAACTTATTTCTTCTAAACAGATAATAGGGCAAGGTTTCAAATCATGATTATGCTTGACAGAGAAAAAGAGTTTTTAAGCACAAGCTTAAGACAAATCAGAAGCTTAGTACAAGTCAGAAAAAGAACCCAGATAATTTTGATAATGTTTAAGTCCTAATTGTCCTAATTTAAACATATAGATTGCACAATTGAAAATATTTTATTTTATTTTATTGAAGCCATTGTGATTCTTCATAGTGATTCATTGTGATCATTCAAGTCTTTCATAGTTGAATTTCAGATATACAGTGAATCAGGGCCATTAACCTCCATCCAACAATGATCCCAGAATACATCCCATACCACCACACTTTGGCCCCTGGCTTGCCAGTATAAACAATACCCATTTAAGTTTAGATTGTTAAAGTTTCCATCTCTTAATTCTATTGTTGTTGATTTTGACTTGGATATTTAGTTCTGTTCTTTTTTTCCTTCACCAATGTACCCAAGGTCACTTGGCCCCTGGCCCCTATTCTTTCTTTTTTCCTTTCTTCTTCATTTTATAGAAAAATGTAGAATTATGAGGTAATACAAAGTAATTCATGTCCCAAGGTTCTGTCAACATGCAGGAGCCCCTATTTAAAAGATAAAAGATAAAAAATAAAAAAGAAGAAAAAAAGGGGGGAGTGGCAGTTTTTTGCATAGGCACAGCAAAAGTTGGGGAAGATAGGAAGTAAAGTAAAGTTCTACTCAATCACGGTTGTTGTAGTCAGTTTTCTGTAATTAGAGATGTTGGTTTTTGCACAGATCCTTTGTCAAAGTCAGGGTGTCACAGAGTGTCTTCTGGTTTCATCTCACTGTTAGGTGGCAATGCAGGGAACCTTGCCCTGAAAGCAACTTGTTGCTGTTACAAGTCATCAGGGTGTCATCTGAATGTACTCTGGAAAAAATCAGTGCCAGAGCAGCATCAGAGAATTCCCTTGTAGCAGTTCTGGTCCTGGTGCTGGTGCAGAAAACTGCTGATTCCAAAGATGGGATCCAAGGTTCAGAGGTGAATAACCAATGCCCAATTGACTGAAGCCTAAGTCAAGTCACAGGAAGAATGTTCAGGGTGGCCCGGAGAGATAGAACATTGGTGTTTGCCTTGCAAGAAGCTGATCCAGGACCAAAGGTGGTTGGTTAGAATCCCAGTGTCCCATATGGTCCCCTGTGCCTGCCAGGTGCTATTTCTAAGCAGACAGCCAGGAGTAACCCCTGAGCAGAGTCGGGTGTGGCCCAAAAACAAAAAACAAAACAAAAAAAAGAATGTTCAGAGTGAAAGCTCCCCCCTATAGATGGTATAATTTTACAAGAAAAACTGAAGGCTGAAATATATCTGCAATATATAATAATAGATAAAGGATTTAAATTAATGCAACACAAATGCCTATAAATTAAAATGCCAATTATCCTGCTAGGAAATTGTCAAATGATGTTATGACAAGTAGAATAATGATTTCCCTAAACAGCCTCAATCCATAGAGTAGTCTGTGAATTTGTTGTCTTTAAAGAGCAAAAGGGACTTCATAATTGTGACTAAATTATCTTGAGATGAGAAAATGATCATGAATGACCTAGGTGAGCCCAATAACAGCATAACTGTCTTCATAATTGAAAGAGGGAAGAGAGAAGAACAGGGTTGAAGAAGAATATGTGAGGCTGGAAGTAGGATTGATGTAAATACAGTCTAAGATGGCACCACATGCCAAGGCTAGTATATAAGTCTTTAAAACTTGATTCTCAAGAAGGGTTACTATGCTCCTAAGGGACATTTTCATTGTCTAAATATATTGCTTTATCATAAATGTTGTGTCATTCAAATACAAATTGCCAAACCCTCCAAAAACTCTGAGCTGCCAGACCTCTCTATAGGATCCTTGTGTTCCTTGTAACGTTTTTATGAATGGATGAGGATGCAAAGAGCCTTTTTAAGGCCTGCACATAGAAAATAGTTAAGCCATAAATTAAGTCATATTAACTTAGTCCTATACAATGTTCCTTCCCATGTGAGCAGCTCCTTTTCCTTCTTCTTTACTTTCCAATAAACTTTCTACATTCTAAATCTGAGTCTGAGCATCATGACTGCTCAATATTTTCATTGTTGAAAATACTGAAGAGTCAGGGAACCATGGACAATCACAGAGACTTCAAGGCTAAAACAAAACAAAACAAAACAAAAAAACAGCTGGGGTCCGTGAGATAGCATGGAGGTAAGGCGTTTGCCTTTCATGCAAAAGGTCATCAGTTCGAATCCTGGTGCCCCATATGGTCCCCCGTGCCTGCCAGGAGCAATTTCTGAGCATGGAGCCAGGAGTAACCCCTGAGCACTGCCGGGTGTGACCCAAAAACCAAAAAAAAAAAAAAACTGAGAATTGCTAACACTTGTCTACTGTCTTTCTTTCATTTTTGTTTTTGAAAGTGAAACAAGTTTATTTAGGAAATAATGGGAGGAAAGGAAAGATATAAATCCATGCTTCAGAGCAAAGAAGGGCTTCTCTACAGGGGAAAAAGTCAACATTACAAGCAGGGTTATGTGGGCCTTTTACCCAGAGGGGGAAAATGCAGCCTAAAGTAAGAAAGTTCAAACCTCAGGTCAAAGAGGCAAACTTTGGGCTCTGCCGAGTTAGCTTTTAAATTTTCCCCACTGCACCCTTCTGTTGCTAGGGAGATTGCCAACTGGAGAGCTTGAGGGTGCTTTTGGTCTTTTGATATTCTTCTCAGGGACTGGGCTCTAGGGTGGAGCCCTCTATCCTCTTTGAGACTCATCCAGTGCTTGGCCTGGAATTCTGTATCTGTGGTTTTCCAGGCTCCTGAGATGGGTCTTTTGTCTCAAAAGCTTTCATGCCTTTAGGCCAGTTTTCGTTTCTTTCAGACAATGTTTTCCCAACTTAATTTTCCAATGCTTCTTCATCTTTCTGCCGGAGACACTCCCTTTACCCTAGATATTTCACAGGTAAACCTTAAGGGATACACCTAGGTGAAGGCCCATCTTCTTTTCCTTCATGCATGCTGGAAAGGGATTAGATTCTCCCTATTTTAAAAAGTAAAAGCTAATGGGGTCCAGGCAATAGGTTCACTGGGTTTCAGAGTTGTTAGTTTGAAAGAGAAATCCCATCGGTTAAACGGCATTAAAAAAATTAGGCTTTCTAGGAGAAAAAGTTTTCTCAGTTTCAGAGAAGATACAGTATTTAAGAGAACAGGAAAGCAGTTGCAATGAGCTAAGTTTTTGTGTTTTATGTTTGCATGTTGAGGAATCTGCTAAAAAAGAAATGATTGGATTTTGCCTTTACTCGCTACCTGTCCAATGTTAATAGATACATTTTAGTATTGGTTTTCTTTTTTTTTTTGGGGGGGGGGTCACACCGGCAGTGCTCAGGGGTTACTCCTGGCTCCATACTCAGAAATCGCTCCTGGCAGGCTCGTGGACCATATGGGATGCCGGGATTTGAACCTATGACATTCTGCATGAAAGGTGACCGCCTTACCTCCATGCTATCTCTCCGGCCCCTGTTTTGGTTTTCTTAAAGAGAAATTTCAAGTCCTCAGTGAGTCACAGCAAAAGTCAGATTTGCTTCCCTTCAGAGTCTGGTGGCAGAATGAGTTTTGGTTGGTTTTGGTGTTGGTTTTATCCCAGAGAGATGAACCCTGCTAGAAATTCCAGCAAGTTTTGCAGCAGTGAAGATATTCGGGGTGACTTGAAACTTGTATACAGATAGCAGTGACCTAGTTCATAAAGACACTGGAGATGAGTTGCATATGCTATTGAAAGTCTGGCCAGGATAGTGGAAGCTAAAGGTTTTGCAGGGAGAACATCAGCTGAAAAGGCAGAATTGGCTGCTTCATTATAGCCTACCAATTGCTGAAGAACTTAGAGTAAACATTCATACTAATTCTAAATATGAATCCTTAGGGGTTGGAGAGATCATACAGTGAGTAGTTTTCTTGCCTTGCCCACAGCAGACCCAGGTTCAATCCCAGGGACACTCCAAGCCCTGCCAGGCTGGTCCATGGGCACAGACACAAGAATAAGCCATGAACAGTGCTCGGTAAAGCCCCAAAATCAATAACAAAAACAACAATAATAGCAAATACACTTTCTTAGTCTTATGTGCTCATACTGTAATATAGAAGGAAAGCATAGAGATGGAAATTTGTTTTGTTTTTGTTTTTGGGTCACACCCGGCAGTGCTCAGGGGTTACTCCTGGCTCCATGCTCAGAAATTGCTCCTGGCAGGCACGGGGGACCATATGGGGCACCGGGATTCGAACCGATGACCTTTTGCATGAAAGGCAAACGCCTTACCTCCATGCTATCTCCCGGGCCCCCAGAGATGGAAATTTTAAACTTGCTAGAAAATATGCAGATTCCTAAAGTTATATACTGCAGTTGCCATGATAAAGGACTGACTGTGATAATTAATAAGACAAATGGATGCCATAGCTAGGAAGACTGCCCTTGATTCTTGTTTGGTTAAGGGCCTAATACCCCATCCAAAGAAATTTTCTAAGTCAGAACACTCCAAAGCAGAAGAAAAGTGGCATTGCAACAAGATTTCCAAAAGAAAGCTAGTGGGTAATTTATTGAACAAGGAAAATGACTTATTCCTGGTCCAATTCAGGAGAAAATAGGTAAAGGATTACATGGGGCTTCCCTCTGAGGAAGAAGTGTTTCAACCAATATGAGTGAAACTGTGAGGTCCTGGATAAAGATCACATGTCTTAAACCACATGTTAGACTTACCTTTCTAAAGTCTAAGTTTGCATTAACCCCAAGCTATTTTCATATACTACACTTGACCATACCAGGTAGCCTATTTGAAAAGGACACGAGGGGCAGTAGGAAAGTACCCTAGACAACAGCCAATCATTTTAAAGATCATCATAAAGCTAGAACCTCCCTATATCTCTTCCCTATATAATCCTCTTCATGACCTTGGGCAGGGTTCATTTCCTTCTAGAGATGACCGAGACCAGTCAGTTTTGGGACTGTTGGTAGACCGATTAAAGTTTTGTTCAGCTTTACTCCAATTGTGTGGTCTCATCCTACGACTCCTGACCCTAAAAGGAAAGAAAGGGGAATGGGTACTGCAACAAGGTTTCCAAAAGGAAGCTAGTGGGTAATTTATCAAACAAGGAAAATGACTTATTCCTGATCCAATGTAGTAGAAAATAGGTAAAGAATTACATGAAGCTTCCCTCTGAGGAAGAAATGATTTAAGCAACATGAGTGAAACATATCTTTCATGAAAAGAAACTAAACACAGCAGTGAGTCGTGCCAAGCTGTGTTTCATGCACTGGTAATGAACATAATGGGAATCCTGGGCTTCCTCTCCTGGTGCAGCCTGGTTTAACATGCAAGATCTTACCCAAGGGAGGATTAGCAACTGGACTTCAGCAGGTGGGTAGAAGTGATATCCACCCATAATGAGAAAGCAAAAGAAGTGTCTAAATTGCTTGTTAAGGGAATAACCCTTAGATTTGGCTTACCCAGATCATTATAGACTAGCAATGACAATTCTTTTACTTTTAACGTCACCCAAGATTTAGCCTCTGCCTTAAAAATTATCAGTGCCACACAGCCTGCCACTCCCAAAGGTCAAGACAAATGGTCACATGCAATCACACCTTAATAAAACCATATTAAGGGGCTGGAGCAGTGGTGCAGGCAGTAGGGTGTTTGCTTTGCACATGCTAACTAGGATGGACTGTGGTTCGATTCCCGGGCATCCCATATGGTCCCCCAAGCCAGGAGCGATTTCTGAGTGCATATCCAGGAGTAACCTCTCAGTGTCATCGGGTGTGGCCCCAAAACAAAAACAAACAAAAACATATTAGGGAAATTGTGTCAAGAGACTCTGAATGTTGGCTCTTACTCTTGCCTTCTAAGGTACAGAGCAGCTCCTAAGGCAAAAATTCCTTTTGAGCTATTGTATTGTTGACTATTTTTAAAGACAATTTTTTTAACTTAGAGAACTTGAAATTAAGTAAATGTTATTAATTCATAATAGGTACACTAGGCCATTCAAGAGTATATGATTATTCAGAGAGAATTAATGAGTTAACTGTAACCAATATTCAGCCTGATAGTTGGGTCTCACTCAAACCTAGAAAACAGAATTTTTTTTAGATCAGCTACTGTCTAAATGGAAGGGACCTCTTCAAATAATTTCAAACACCTCCTGCTGCTGTAAAACTTCCTGGAATTTCTAGCTGGGTTTGTCTCTACAGGATAAAACCAACCTCATCTACATCATCCAGCCACCAGACTCTGAAGGAAATCAAATCTGAAAGTTTTAGTCAGAGGCATATCTTTTAAATCAGACCTACTAGAATAAATTTCTAAAATAAAGTTGTTCAATCACCCCCACTGCACCCATAATACATATTTTCTATCTATCTATCTATCTATCTATCTATCTATCTATCTATCTATCTATCTATCTATCTATCTATCTATCTATCTGTCTGTCTGTCTGTCTGTCTGTCTGTCTGTCTGTCTGTCTGTCTGTCTATTTATTATTTTGGACCACACCCAGTGATGCTCAGGGGTTACTTCTGGCTATACTCTCTCCTGACTTGGGGGACCATATGGAATGCTGGGTCATCAAACCATGGTCCTTCCTGGGTCAGCCACGTGCAAGGCAAATGCCTTACTGCTGTGCTATCACTCCAGCCACTGTAATACATGCTTTCATAGGCTTTATAAGGGAGGGGATGTTTAATATTTTTAGGGAAGTGTCCACTGTGTATTGTTTCAACCAATTTCCTAAATATGTCACCTGTTAGGTAAGGAATATCTGCTGGTTTCTGGGTGGGACAAAAGGAGATGGAAGGAGAACAGTTATTTGTACGTAGGTGGCAAGGATAAGAGTTTGGACACATCGTTTTTTTTTTTGTGGGGGCGTCACACTCTGCTGCACTCAGGGGTTACCCCTGGCTCTAGCTCAGAAATCACTCCTGGCAGGCTTGGGGGACCATATGGGATGCTGGGATTGGAATCACAGTCCTTCTGAATGAAAGGCAAATGCCGGGGCCCGGGAGGTAAGGCGTTTACCTTTCATGCAAAAGGTCATCGGTTCGAATCCCGGTGCCCCGTATGGTCCCCTGTGCCTGCCAAGAGCAATTTCTGAGCATGGAGCCAGGAGTAACCCCTGAGCACTGCTGGGTGTGACCCCCCCAAATAAAAAAAAGGCAAATGCCCTACCTCTGGCCCCTGGACACATCTTTTTAATTCTAAGAACCAGGTGTGTTTTGATACTATATAGCATTTACTTCCACAGATTAGAAATGGCTGCTTTATTAGCTGTTAAAAACAACAACAACAATAACCCCAAACTCTAGATGACCCAGGTGTTGATTTGTACTGTGAACTAGTTTCCTAAAATTCTAAGTAAGAAGACAAATGATCAAGTGATTTTTTTCTTCTGGATTAATATGTAATATCTATTCACTTCAAAGAAGGGACCTGTTGCAACTTCATTGATCCAATAAATATTTCAACTTCACTGTGTAAAGTCCTGGGCAAGAAATAACAGCTAGACAGAGATAAAAAGGAAGCCAAGCAAAGATGGCTAAGGTAATAAAGTACAGATATCATATTAAATGTAGAATTGTCAAAGGAACCAACCCCATTTTACTGAGACAGGAAAAAAAAACATCTTACAGGGTTATATATAACTTTTGCCTAACTCTTTTTGCTTTTAACTATTGAACGATTTGCAGGTAGAAGAGAAATGAAAATAAAAAAAATTAGCACTAGAGCCAAAGTAGGAAATGATACAGTCATTCCAGTTTTCAGCTAAGAATATAGAACTTCTAAAATATAGAGCTGTCAAAATGGGAGGGCTGCCTCCGAGGAGTTCAAGAAGAAACTGGATGAATGGTTTTCAGTGATGCTTAAAGGGAAGTGCTTATTTTGGAAGAGGCAATGAACTAGATGAGAGAAATAGAATCATCCCCAGCCTGTCATTTTTACTTACTTAGCAGGAATAAACTCTCAATGTTCTGGAAGTCTCTCCAGCAAGTGACATAGGAATAAGAGACTTCACAGATATCATGAGTATGCATATGTGTCTCAGAGGAAAGTAGAGAAAAAGACTCAGGAGTGTAGAAAATGAGATTCCTTCTGGCTACTAAGCCTGGTCGTAGAGAGAGAGGTGGTCTTCAAGGCCCAGATGGATTATGTAGGCAAGATGCCACATTAGAGGTCAGAGAAGCTTATGAGGGTAATCCAGAGCTTGTTTGACTGGTACATACACAGCAAATGAATACTTGCAATGTTTTAAGGCCAGGTGAAACTGACTAGAAAACTGTGTGAGAATTCTTGCATATAGATTGTGTAGTTGCATTATTGTGAATCTATACATTATGATGAGATCCAGGATTGGAAAACCCAAGAGAAGAAGTGATGACAACTTGCATACCTAAGATCATTTGTTGTATTTGTTGAGTTACTTGGAATGAATAGTAGACTGGACTAAGCCTTGTAGAGAACTGATAATGGACCCAACTTCTATTTCCAAACTCCATCTTTCTTAGGAAGAAAATACCAAATTGCATCTCTACCTGCTTAGAAGTCTTATTTCACTCTTTCCACACTTTCCTGTGATCCTGGCCCTCCTGAGAGCTTCTTTCTGTTGTTGACATCGGCATAGTCCTTTCAGAGGACTAACAGCTTCAGAATCTTCTTTAAAAAAAAAACGGATCTGGACTATTTCATTTCCAAGCACATTAAAGTCAGAGATGTATTGCTTTAAGGGTCGATAATCTTGCTCCATTTCAGGACTATAGTTGTGAATTAGCTTCACTATAATTCAACCCATTAAAGCAGTTGCTATTTTGAACCCAAACTTTTCCAGTTGTCATAAAAATTTGTTGTGTGCTTGAGCGGGATGGATGTGATGATACAGGCAGAAGGATACTAGAAAGTAAAAATTACTTGTGAACTACTGGGGCTTAGTTTTAAAAAGACCTAAATGTTCTATTTGCAAAAATTTCAAACTGAAGGAGAGATCAGACAATTTCCCTAAGGAAGCTTTCATAAGAGTTTGGTTCTCAAGATCAGGTCTATATAAGTCCCCAAACCTGGGGATTACAAGAAATGAAGAAACGTAAAGTAATCCCACTGCTAGAGTTGAGGGTCTGCAGGGAATAATGGGTAGGTAATTTTGTTCACTTAAAGCATCCTTCCTGTAATTATTTACATTTTTCAAAGGGAGTTTCCCTGAGGTCCTAAGGTTTACTCTCCACCTAAAACATAGTTATGGAAGATGTTGTGATTGAATCACAGAATTGTGATTGACTCATTGTATGGCAGATAATGTGAATGTATTCTGAAACCATTGCACCCCAGCCAATTAATCTCTAAGTCAATCATGTAAATTTTATCCCTACTGCCTTTAATTACTTCAAAGATGGGTAAGACTAAACCAGTTTGACCAAATAAGGATGCTAAATGAGATTTCTCTTGACTATCTGAGAAAGAAGCTTCTTTATTGTTTGGCAAAACCTAGAAGAACCACCCCTCACTGAATGGACTGAATAGAGGTGGATGGGGTGAAAGCAGCTACACCTATAAACTACAAGGGTAACATGGTTTAGGATTAAGCCAACCAGTAGTCTTGAAAAATGGATGTCTCGAAGAGAGGAGAGCTGGAAGTTCCAGCTCACTACATGAAGCTCACCACAAAGAGTTATGAGTGCAGTTAGACAAAGAACTATATTGAGGTCTATCATAACAATCTGAATGAATGAGGGGAGCAGAAAGCCTGTCTAGAGTACAGACGGGGGTGGGGTGGGAAGGAGGGAGATTTGGGGTATTAGTGATGGGAATGTTGCACTGGTGAAGGCGGGTGTTCTTTCCATGACTGATACCCAACCATAATCATGTTTGTAATCAAGGAGTTTAAATAAAAATATTAATTAAATTTTTAAATAAAAAATGGATGTCTTTTTCTTTTTCTTCTTTCTTTCTCATTTTTCTTTCTTTTTCTTTCTTTCTTTCTTTCTTTCTTTCTTTCTTTCTTTCTTTCTT
>PVKC010043952.1:0-11661 GCA_004027635.1 Crocidura indochinensis | reverse complement strand
AAGGAAGGAAGGAAGGAAGGAAGGAAGGAAGGAAGGAAGGAAGGAAGGAAGGAAGGAAGGAAGGAAGGAAGGAAGGAAGGAATTTGGAATCTGAGATATTTTTGTTTAGAATTCAGGGCATAGTAGCTTGCTTTACATCTTGCTGATCCTAGTTCAATTCCTTGTTATTCCATATTGACCCAGAATTGACCAAGATTAATGCCTGAGCAAAAAGACCATCCACCTGAAAAAGAAATTTTAAGAAGAAAAAACAAACAAAAAAAATGTATGGAGACATAGTGAGGCTGGTTGGGTTCTTTTCTTGTATGTGGCTAACTTGTTTAATTCACAGCATGCCATATGATCTCCCAAACCCTGCCTGGGGTGATCCAAAGTAAGCCATGAGCACAGCAAAGAGTGACTCAAAACCTTCAAAATAATTAAATTTAAAAATTAATCTGTAGGGGCCCTGGAGATAGCATGGAGGTAAGGCCTTTCATGCAAAAGGTCATCAGTTCGAATCCAGGTGCCCCCATATGGTCCCCCGTGCCTGCCAGGAGCAATTTCTGAGCATGGAGCCAGGAGTAACCCCTGAGCGCTGCCGGTTGTGACCCAAAAACAAAAAAACAAAACAAAATAAATTAATCTGTAAAAATGGGTTAAGTACTAAACATAAGAACACAATAATAGAAGTTAATAAACAAGAGGATGAAGCAATATTACAGTGTCAGGGCATTCGCCTTGTATGTGGCGGACCTGGGACAGACCCAAGTTTGATCCCCAGCATCCTATATGATCCCCAAGCTGCCAGAAGCAATTTCTGAGTGCAGAGCTAGGTGTAATCCCTGAGCTCATCCAGGTATGGCCCCCCAAAAATCAAGTTAATAAACTTTTAAATTTATGACATATTATGCATATTACATGTTATATTTAAGCAACATAGCTATAAATTTTAATTTTTTAATTTATTTCTGAAATGTGTCTGTTTTGTACTTATACTGCTGCTAAGCATTCACACCAATAAAGTGATAGAATCCGCAGCAATTCTATTGGCTGCATATCAAGGTTGATTCCATTGAAAATGGATCCATTTCTTTCTACTCTGAAGATAAGTAATATGTGGTATTTGTCTTTTCTTTCTGACTAAAATAACTTTCAAAGCCATCCAAGTTCAGCAATCTACAAGTTACTATATTTTTCCTAGCTGAGTATTATTCCTCTGCATGTCTCAATTTCTTTAGATACTCATCCATTTTTGGCATTTCTTTTCTCCAGAAAATGTACATAATCCCAATATGAATAAGCTTGTATATGTTTGTTTGTTTGTTTGGTTTGTTTTGGGTCACACCCAGAGATGCTCCGGAGTTACTTCTGGCTCTGGGTTCAGAAATCACTCCTGGCAGGTTGGGGTTATTAGATGGGATGCTGGGAATTAAACCCAGGCCCATCTTGGGTTCGCTTCATATAAGGCAAATGCCCTACCACTGTGCTATCTCTTTAGTAGTATATGTCCTTTAGAATTAACGTGTGTGTATGTGTGTGTGTGGGGGGGGGGTATCAGTGATTCACCAGGAGCTAGCCATGTGCAAAGCAAGTGACCTATCCCCAGTACTCTCTCTCTCTCTCTCACTCTCTCTCTCTCTCTCTCTCTCTCTGGCTCACATGAAGATTTTTTCAAAGGAAGAAATGGTGTATCCAAAATTTAAGAGCTATAGACTCGGATATTTAAAATGACTTTAGAAAATGAAATATAAATGAGGGCACTTGTCTTACACATGGCCAAGCTGGCATTCCATATGGTCCCTTGTTCCAGGCATCCCATATGGTCCCTTGAAACTACTAATACTGACCCCTGATTAAAGAGTCAGGAATAAGCCTTGAGCACTAGAGGTGTTATTCTTTCCTCCATCCCTCACAAAAGGATAGACTCTACTCAATATAAAAAATGCAATGAAAGATAAACTATTAAGAAATTAATAACAATTCCAGGGAGATAAAGAATAGTCTTTAGCAAGGACATGTGCATTTTCCTAATGCTCTAAATGTAACTTTAGGCATTTTTTTGTATTCATTCATACACAAACATGTATTGTCTGTTTCCTCTAGACTAAGTGGTGACCTGGCAGATGAAGACACAGCAGAGAACTCACTAGCCAATTCACAATGTAGAATTGTTCTTCTGTAATGAAGGATTTGTGTAGACTGCCAACAGTCTTGGATCACATTCTTCTGTTGCGACAATATCCTGAGCTCAGGATGTTTCTTTTGATGGAGTTGTACAAAGATGTTTCCACTAAAAAGAAGGTCATATCCAGACAGAGACACGTGCATTATCATTGGATCACTCTGTCAATGAGTCTTAACAGAATCCTTGCTCCTTCCCATATTCATCTCTGACTTACTGTCTGATCCACAATATCAAATCAAAAATCAAAGTCATCTGCTTCCCTTCACATCTTCTCAACTCTATGGTGTCTTCTTCCAACTGGGAACCCTTCAAATCCCAGAGAAAATGTTTGGTATGCAGCTCTCCAAGTTAGTTCTGGGCTAATTTCTATCATGTTGCTCTTTTATGATCTTAAATCAAGAGACAATGAAGAAGACACTTCTAGTCATGAGTTCAAGAGTTACTAGCTCATTTTTGACACTCTGTAGCTCTTAAAGAAATTGAAATAGATTTTTAGAGTGTATTTGAAGAATGAAATGCCCCAAAGTTAATTCTCTTAGCATTGGTATAGTATTCTTCAAGTTACTTTTTATTATAAATTTGGTTTTCAGATCATAAAAACCCACTGAACTATGTCTATTGTTAGGACCACATCTCCCTTATTTTTGTTAGATATAATTTGAAAGATTCTCATAATAAAATATTTTTATATTCTAACTATATCAGTTGTATATAGGGTCAGAGAAAGATAATAAATAATATAAGTTAGTTGTCTGGCATCAGACCTGGTTAGACATGTGGATCCACAGATAGATCAAGGCCAGAGGTCACTCTTGAGCACAGTGCCAGGAGTATTTCCTAAGATACCTGAATAGACTCACTACCCCAAACAAATTAACAAAAAAGTAGCAAAAAACTTATATAGAACCTACGGAAACTAACCTAAATGTTCTAAGACTGTGATAGCTTTAGTCAGGCTAAAAAACACTTTCTTTCCATTCTGAGTCTTTGAGCTAGTTACCTGATTCTATCATATATATATATATATATATATATATATATATATATATATATATATATATATGAACCTCACAGTTCTTCTAAAATTAGATTATATTGATAATGAACTTTAGAAGTCACCACATATGTTTAAATTGGAATCCTATTCAATGGCTTTTTTTTAATTTTCATGCACAAAAAATTTAACTAAAATAAGACAATCTTGGTGTGAAATGAAATTTTTGAATGCTGTATAGCAAAAGTAAGGGCATCCTTTCTCTCCTCTCCTAAAGAGTTTTATTTATTTTTAACTGTCTTGTTTGTGCTATATATTCAGTTCTTACACCTGTTTCTTTGAAAAATAAGCTGAAGAAACATTTTAATGTTTCCCCAAGGGTTGTTATTTTTTTCTTCATTTTACTGTTTTATGGACACTTATAAACATTCGAATAGCAGCTTCCTTCCAAATTGTCCAATTAGAGAAACCTCATGCATAAGGTCACCTCCAGCACCTGTGCCCTTTAACAACTTCCGAGACATAATCTCATCCAAAAACTGGGACTGTCATTGATGCTTTGTGAGTTGCAAGGAAAGCTGGTGCCACTGGGAACTCCAGGGTCCTCCTGTGATGAAGAGTATCTTGTCATCTTGTCCTAGGATGGGGATCATGTTTTCTTAAATACGTTTGAGTATTGAGTTCCAAAGCTAAGAAAAATGAGTTTCTCAATAAGGAGTTGATGCAAATGAAAAGGAAGCTAAGCAACTGATAATGCAAGTGTCATGCTTGGATTCTTCAAACAACATTGTTTGGTTTGGTTTTTGTCATCAGTGAGGTACTGGTTAGTCATCTGAAAAGGAAGGCAAGTGTCAGACATGTCCACTGCCCACTGTAGACGGAATGAAGCTGGAGGATGAACTAGTCAGAGTATCTCTAACTCAGGATACCATCACAACCCTCCTTTCCTCCCAGCCTGTCTATTATTCTCCTAGATCTGCCAACATCAGTCCCAAAGTAGATGTTTCCTCTTGCTCATTGATACCATAGTGCCTTCTTCATTTTCTGTCCTCACAGAGTTGTGACATTCAATTTTAATATCAATATTTTTGAATGTTTATTTTTTCAACATTTCTTCAGAAAGATAAATACTATTTCCATGACTGATATTTTTATTGAATTTCAAAAAATGAAATTTAGCTTCAAATTCATAGCAAAAATAAACATACTAGAACTGTTAGAGTTAAACTAAATATGAGAAACTTAGTTTTTAATCCCAAAAGATCAACTGAGAATGGATTTTATATAAAGGCATGGTCAGATAGACATGAAGTAGTAATGTGTTGGTTTAGTCAGGGACATCCCTGGGTATATCTTGTCTTCATTCACTAATTTTACTTTCAGTCTCTTTGGTCAGTTTGTATCAGAAATTTTAAGACTTGGTAGGACATTTAACTCATTCAGAAAAAGTAAATCAATGGGGACTTGGAGTGTGAGTGAACTTATATGCAGAAAATAGTAAATATTTTATTATTTTGAAATACAATATATTTGAGTAAAACAGATAAGCTTTATTTAAAGAATTCGATTTGATATTAAATCCATATTTAAGATTATTTATAACTACGCAAATATCATATATCTACATATTTATAGAGAGATATATAAGCACATGACTTCTTCATTTTCACATTTTAATTTTAACTGGTAATATCATGACAAATGTAAACTCAACAGCTATCACTTTATTGTTTTGAAGGAGAATGTTAGAGGATGCTTCAAGTCACACCCAACAGTGCTCTGGGGCAATTACTCACTTAGTGCTCAGGTGTGTCCTTTGGCAGTGCTCAAAACAAAATAAGCATTGCAAGGCAAACACCTTAATTATTTCTCCATCCCCTATTTGCTACAACTTTTCTTCCTTCCTTCCATCCTTCCTTCCTTCCCTTCTTCCTTCCTTCCTTTCTTTTTCTTCCTTTATTTCCTTCATTTTCTTTCTTCCTTTATTGCTTTACTTCCTTTCTTTTATCTTTCTTTACCTTCTTTCTTTCCTCCTTTCTTTTCTTCTTCCTTGCTTTCCTTCTTTCTTCCCCTTCTTTTCTTCCTTCATTGCTTCCTTCCTTCTTTCTGTCCTTCCTTCCTTCCTTTCTTCCTTCCTTCCATTTTTTTCTTCTTAGTTTTTTCATTTGTTGGGAAAGGAGGGTATATGGGCTGCACACAATGGCTCTGCACTTTGCTCTCAGGTATCATTCTTGGCACTGCTCAAGAGACCTTATGTGATTCTGGGGATCAAAGCAAGAGCCCTCCCTGCTGTACTATCACTTGTGCCCCATATTTCTTTAAAGAAATTAAATTATGGTGACATAATTTTTTCAAAATGGCTTCAAATGAAAGCACTTTCCGCTCACTTTCCTTTGATGGTCTAAATGTTTACCCGGGCATATATAGCTATTATACAAACAGACTATTATAAATTATAAGCCACGCTGAACCACAAGCTCTCCTATATACACAAAATCACCTTCATGAAAACCTGATATCATGAGACTTAATTTTTTTGTAGAGAAGTAAAAGCATTCTTATATTATCTTCTTTTCGTTGTGAACCATATTGTTATAAATTTCAAAGTCTAGTACAGTTTATTATTGAGGAATGAATGAAATTTAAGATAGAGCTTAAATTCTGTATTCTTTTAGGATTACACATTCTGCAAAAGTTTGCGGTATATACACATCTCAACATATACAAACATTCATTTAATATTGTCTTAGGTCCCAGTAGAAATACTAAAGGAAATAGAGCTGGTCAGAAGGAAAATTGACCCTGAGGAGCAGCGATAGGAATTTGCAAAGATATAACTGTTCCCAAGACCTCCAACTTTGCAAAAGAGGAATTAATGGTTCTCAAAGATGTGTGACAGCAGAATTGCTCAAACATTTGGCATGCTCTTTGTCCCAAACCACAAAATGATGTGTAAGCACTTGAGGAAAGTCTCAGGAGCAAAAGAAAATGGCTCCTCCTTGCTAAAATAGGATCTCACAATTTGTCACCTTGGAAAGAGTCCATTTCATATTTTGTGAAATTTGTTTCCAAGTGCTAAGTGCAGAAATCTCCTTCACACCCCACACAGCATAGACCTCTCTTCCCATCGCAGAATAATTCACAGGAGGCTCTTTGCCATATATCAAAGAGTCAGTGTGCAGAGTAGAAAGGTTTGTCAAGCATCTGACTGTCTGTCCTTGTATTTATTTTACAGCGACTTTAAACATAGAATTCTATCCTGATGTCTGAGTGCAGGTTTTCTCTATTCACTAAACAAGCAGTTTCATATTCACTGATCCCCCTATTTCATCGCGAAATTTAATAAACAACATTCATAACTTCGTAAAATCTATGAAGATAGTGCCAATAAGAGTCAAGAATTTGAATATGTCTAAAATATCCTGCTTCCTGATTTTCTATTTCTAGTCCCCTGATTCTTTGTGTAATAGCACTTTATTGTTCCTAGTCTCTTGTTTTTTGTTTTTTTCGAATGTCTTGCTGTTAATGAGCTTCTGATTAAAGGTTTCTTGAAGAGAGAAATTCACTCTCACTTTAAATTTTACTTTCTTTTCGAAGGTGTAATCACAGGAGTTATGTTCCTACAATCTACCCTTATTAATTGATCTATCCCAATATATTTACCATGGGCACATGTATTTTCAAAAAAAAGTTGACTTTTTTTACCTCATATACACTCCCTGAAACTTTTAAAAAATATTAGAGGAAAAAAATGATTTGTCAATTTTCCCTACGTTAAGTGCACTATTATGTGACTAGCCACATAAAAGTTTGCATTTTGGGGTATTTTTGTTTGTTTTGTTTTGTTTTGTTTTGTTTTTAGAACCACATTCAGTGATGCTCAGGGGTTACTCCTGGCTATGCGCTCAGAAATTGCTTTGGCTTGGGAAACCATTTGGGATGGTGGGTATCAAACCACGGTCAGTCCTAGGTCAGCCAGGTGCAAGGCAAAAGCCCTACAATTGCACCACTGCTCTGGTCCTAAAAGTTTGCATTTTCAATAAATATATTTGAGTTATGAAAAAAGTGGTTTCAAGTCCATTTAATTCAGTTAATTGTAAAATTAGTTGTGAAATCATAGCATGGTTTTTGTACAACCAGACTGGGTTAGTAGCTATCAAAAATATTTTCTAAAATATTTACCAGTAGACAAAAGTAATTGCCACTAGAAGTTTAGTGATGGGTTGAGTATGACTTTTATATTTATACTTATTTGTTTATACTAAAGTATGATGCTATAATCCTAAATCTTATCTAACACTGTGAACTAGTAGGAAATAAATTTAAATTGTATAAAATTCAAATATTATATTTTATTGATGATCTCTAAAATATTTTATATTTTACCTCCTAGTAAAATCACTCTCCTAAAATGAAGCCTTAAAAATAATTAACAGCACAACAATATACTGAAAAATAACATATCATTTAAACCATCACAATGAACTTCTTTGCTTAGGAAGAAGTTTAAATAAGAAACTTGGATATTCTTCAATTTATATTTTACCCAGTGGGGTTTTAAAATGCTAATTTACACTTAACTTAAAGTTCTCAAACTGGTTACCAAAAACATTACAGAATAGAACTAATAGTGAATTGAAAATGTAGTTAGAAGAATATTTGTTATAAATATTATAGAGCATAAAATTATTATAGGTATCATGGTAGATATTTTAGTATTTGGACATTTAAGAAAAAAAAAGAATGAAGCCTTCCAGAGCATAAAATACCTCATTCAGTCCATTTTGATTCACTCACTGGGAAAGCTGCAAATAAAATTAAAAATCTAATCATGGTTTGTATTTTGGAATGCCAGCCAGAAAGCTTCTGAATTTTTTTTTTTAGTTTACATGTGGGTAGTTATTTTATACATTCTCAAAAATGATCTGTGTACCCTTACAAAATTGAATTCTCCTTAGTGAGACTTTTGTGAAGTAGATTTATAGGATCTAATTAGGGCAGTCAAAAGGGCACAAAAAAATCCTCCTCTAATAATTATTGCACTCCTGTGTAAGGACATTTCAACTCAGGCTCTCAAACCACAACATTTTCTTCATGGACAGTAGGACACGAGTTAATTATTCAGACTTCCTCTTTTCCCTTGAGCTCAATTGCCATGAAGGGAAAGAATGAAAAATAGACGATTAAGCATATTAATAGTTAATCTCTAGTAATAACAGTCTGCCCCAATTGTGAGGAAATGTGACTGACTGATAGATTTTCCCTGAGTACAATTTCCAGCATCGAGTATAAGAGTAGTAAACTGAAGTGACGATCCAAGCTACATTCCCAAACTTGCCTACTGACACCTTCTTTCTACATCAGGGCATGAGGAAAAGCTTTCACATTCCTGGGATCCTCTTCTGCTGAGGCAAATCTGTGACTGATTTTTAACTCAGGAGGTGTCAAAGAAAACCTTCTAAAGGAAACAGAAGGGGACTAGACATTGATGGAAATGAACATGCTTATTTCTATTTATTTGCATGGCATTGGAGAGTGGGATGCTAAATGAACTACATCAGAAAGAGAACCAGATGACTTTACTCACAGATGGGATATGTAGAAGTCAAAGAAGAGAACAGAAGGGGAAAAAAAACACCCCAAAGTAATTCATAGCTAGCACTTGGATTCTGGCCATAGAGCTGACATTGGAGAAAGAGGAATGACTTGCAGGGAACGAAGGCTGGAGAGACCCAACAGATACCGGTGGAGGGATTTTGGAAATTTTATAGTAGGAAACATGTGAGTTTATTTTTCTTTTTTTTATTGTGGTTGTTTAAAGGTCACACTTGGTGATTCTGATGGCTTCCTCCTGGCTCTATGTTCAGAAAGCAGTCCTTATGGACCCCAGAAAATGAAGGGATGCCAGTAAGTGAATATAAGTAAGTAGCGTCCAAGACAAGTAATAACCCCAACCACAGTAATATCCAGCCAGTCTAATCATGTACTTTTATAAAGTGTAAAAATGCACTCCTGAATCTCATCCAATGAATCAAATCAAAGACTTCCATATAGTTATATATCTATGCATCCATTTATATATCTATTTGCACACATTTGTGTATAATATGCATAGAAATAAAGCCATATACTAGTTGCTCTTTGATAAGATGGCTGAAACTACAGCAGTCCTATTGTGTCATGGTTGAAAAATAGAATCACTGGCCTAAAATTATCCTTATTGTCTCAAAGACTGTGTAAACACTATACCAATAACTATAAAAGTACATAGACTGTGAATGTAAAAATTAATATTTGATTATTTAAGTCACAGTGATAAATTAAGTTTCTATTTCCTTATATTCCCTGTTATTTGCTTTTGGTAATCAGATATACACTATTCCTCTCCAAGATATAGGGATTTGAGTGGGGAGAGTTTTTTGTTTGTAAAAGTGTCACTATTGAATGAAATGGAGGTTAGCATGAAGTATAACTTTGAGACTAATAGTCACCCCAAATTATGATGTCTTGTTGCTTTTTACACTAAAAATTTCAATTTATTGAGTAAAAACCCTTAGAATCAATTAATTGAAGAACATAGCTCTCTGATACAGAAGTTAAACATATTTCTAAGTTTACTTGATTTTTCCAATGAATTTGAAAAATTATGGACTGTGTTGTTAAGATTGACATGAGTTTATCACAAACCTAGAATAAAACAACATTTCTGGGTTGTCTTTGTTGTGAAACAAAAAATAAATACAATTTTAATATAATAATTTAGGTGTATGAGTTACTTTTATATATCTTAAAAGAAAAGTCCAGGGCAGAATCTGGGTCTAGGTATAGTGGAGAAGGTGTTTGCTTGCTTGTGGCTGACCAAAGTTCTATCCGCGTAATATATATGGCCCCCTAACTCTGAAAGAAGTGATCCCAAAGTACAAAGCCACATGTATGCCCCTAGCACCATTGCAGATGGCAAAATAACAATAATAATAATAATAATTAATAATAATAAATTGGGGCTAGAGAGATAGCACAGAGGGAGATCGTTTGCCTTGAAAGCAGCCAACCCAGGACCAATGTTGGTTTGAAACCTGGCATCCCATATGGTCCACCATCCCTGCCAGAAGCAATTTCTGAGCACAGAGCCAGAAGTAACTGCCTGAGCTGGGTGTGGCCAAAAAAAATAATAATAATAAATAGCAAAGTTAAGACTAACATATATATGGTAGTGCCTAACTTTTTAAAATAATTTCTTTGAATGCATCAGAGTTCCTGATGTATATTTTATTTTCTTTTATTCTCAAAATTCTTTTATTTCAAGATTTTTTATTAATCACTGTTTAAAAATTAAGGATTAAAAACATCTTAAAAGTTTAATACAATTTTATCCAATGTTCTTATATCTTATATACATTTTATATCAAATATTATCAAATATTCTAATATCCATGGTATAAAAGAATAAGTAGCTTCCAAAGACCAGAATGCATATACTATCTGTATTATTTACAATGACTTGATATATTACTTATAAGATATAGACTCCATTTTTTGTTATCTTGTCCAAAGAATATTCTGGTTGAGGCCAATAAAATAATTATTTGCTATCAGTAGATGAAATTTTAGAGATGAAATAGTATAGAAAATATACTTAAATCCTGTAATCAAGCTCCCTGTCAAATTCAAAAGATATATATACTTATATATATATTTTATATATATACAAAATGTAGTTTGCTCTCATTACATGTTGTATTGTGATTTTATCGCATTGTCATTCTCTCTTAATCTGCAACATCCTCCTATCAACTGTCTCTTTTCAGAGAATTCTGTAGGTAAAAGCTTTCTTGTTGACCAAAATAAACAAGCAAACAAAAATTATCAATTATTTTCTAGGTAATAAAAATTTGCAAATCATATTTGAACCTTTAAGTGGCTAACTTTATTAAATTATTGTAGTGATTTTTATAATATAGGGATAAACATCCTGAATACTTTGTAAATATGATTGGATAACAAGCATTAATACAAGGAATTATGTATGGCTGGTGTTTATATAAAAGTCTAACAGCTGCTGAATTGCAGAGAGTTCAAAAGCTAAAAAAGAATTGTTTGCTCTCAACTTTATCATTCTTTCCTTCTCTGTTTTAGGGGGAAAAGGCTCTCATTTGTTCCACGCTGATTAAATAAACTTTATGATGCAAGATACATAAAAAAGAGGCTGTCATTGTCATATATTGTTAGGGTTTTTGTTTTTTTTTATAAGCAATTCAAATCCTTAGAGTTGTTTTCCAAAGTGAAGAAGGCAGTGAATTGAGTTCTGTGTGTCTGAGCTTGGAGTGTTTACTGTGCTAACCTTTCTCTGAAAAGACATGCCAGACATTATTTTCAGACAATTGTTCTCTTCAGAGAAACACAGAAGAACAAATAAGCATGTGCACTTGAAGTGTGAAGAACATTTTAATGGCGTTAGAAATAATTGTGCTTTGCTAGCTGCAGGGCTAACAAAAATAGC